>LPNX010622995.1:437596-472712 GCA_001517045.1 Pseudotsuga menziesii
TCACCAGTATCAAGCAGCCAACAATCTTTATAAGATGAAAGAGAAGTCATTTCATTAATTCCAAGATTACAATGTGCAACAATACAATAAGCAGAATCAGAAGATTTACTAGCATCTTGATGTTTATTATCATCTTTCTTTTGGTTGTGCTTGTCTTTGATGGAGTCCCACGAAGCCCAACACTGATCTGATGTGTGCCCAGTCTTTCCACAACGCTTGCACTGCAAATCTGATCTTTTGTTTCTGCCCCCTCTGCCTCTGAAGTTTCTTCTTCCTCGTCCTCTCTTGCTGCAATCTCCCTTGGAAGGGTCTTTGGACTGATTCTTTGTTTTCTGAATAAAGTCAAGGGATTCTTCAACAGGCTCGCTTGATTTCTTGATCTTTCTAGACCATTTTGGATATGTTTCCTTGCCATTGAGGACATCACCAACAATAGGTGCTATAGATTGCATTTTTACAACTGTTAGTGTAATTTACAATATTGATCTTAATATGACAAAGAGAAAAACAATAACCTTGCAGGTCTACAGTCTCTGCCAAGGTGATTTACAATAAGTTCATTTACAGAGAAAATATGCTGTCAATAAGTTCATAAGCAAATAATTCACCATTGGTGATGGTGAGGAAGAGGCACAGCTCTCAAAGAAACACAGGATTAGAATGCTTTCAACTCATCTCCATGTAATTTACTTCAGAGTGTTGTTTACATGGACAATTCCAAAAAATTACAATAATACCTCAATACATTATCTTGGAACAGACTTGTAGCAGCACCCAGAGAAATGAGTTCTCTGGTCAACACACCCAAAAGACTCCACGCAGGCAGCTTCAAGAACTTGCAGCAGCAGAAAAATTGCTCAGTGGCAATATTCCCAATTGCACGAGCAGTCTCAATGCAATCAACACCAACAAAACAACATATAGCTTTCACAAGATTCTTCAATGTATGATATATCAGTCAGCATACATTATTCTTCAATGTTCAACATAATATCAGTCAGCATATCAATCACAATATATCAGTCAGCCTGATATACAGCATACAAAAAAATATATATCAGTCACTCTCCACGCAGCATGCATGCAATCTTCAGCATAAAAGATAGGTATACCACTACCACTGATAGGTATTGGAGCAGCCTTCAACGCAATATATATATCAGTCTTCAACACAATATATATATCAGCCTTCAATGCATATATCAGTCTTTAACATATATCAGTCTTTAACATATATCAGTCATACTATATTTTGCATTAACTGTCCATTTCAACCAATAAAGAAACAGGTTTACCTCCACGCATGCAGCAGATGAAAGCATCGATTCTATTTGAGGGCCTCTAAACTTATATTTGAGTTTGGTGCTACTGTGCCATACATTCGTATTCAGCTCAAAAACCCGAACATTATATGAGTGAGAAACTTTACCGAAGCAATAGAGTCCGTTCCCCACATTCACAAATCTTGGTAGCTGAGAGCAGAGGCGACGATGTAGTTTCTTTGCGCTATCACTATTTACTTGGGGGTCCATGCAGGTATCTCCCTTATCTCAAAGTTAGAATAGCCGCCGCTTCTAGGACATCTGAGATATACAAAAAGTCCGTCTGGAACCCAGAGTGATGTGCATATATACAACAGATCGCCAGGGTTATTACATTGAAATACTTTCCTCCATTTCCATAAACCGCTTCCAAAGCAATTATTCTACTTATGCGATTACGGCCGCAGGCATCTGGTAGATGTTGAACAAAATACAGCGTTCCGTCAACCACTCCTAAAATACTTCCATCGTTATAACTTGCATATGTGTATGGCCTGCGTCCCCTGATAGGGCCTACGTTTCTCCATTGCCCATCGAAAATTTTCACCAGACTTTAGGTTTCACGCATAATTTAAAATAATCACCAATCTTCTCGCGGGATTAGGGTTTATGCACTTCACCGGAAAAAATAGGGTTTTTGTATTTCCAATGACCAATTTCAATACTGAATAAAGTGTATTACCTCCACACAATTCAACGCAGTCTCAAATCGACAGCAGTCTCAATATCAACGCAGCGCAGTCTCCAACACTTCAGTCACAGCAATAATCTTCTCCAGCATATATCATTCAATGGACCTTCACGCAGACAGCATTCACGCTGGTCTTCACGCGGTCGCAGTAGCAGTCTTCAATGGATTCTCAGTTTTAAATACTGAGATATCCTCTTGGCTGGGCGCAATACTTAGCATTCCATAGCGGCTCTCAATACAAAATCAGAACTCACATACAACATGTGAAATTTTCCAGAAAAATCACACGGCTTCTGCACCATTGTAGAATAACGCACACAATGAATGCACTGCAGGAGGGAAGAGCAGAGGGCAGATTGGCGATGGACTGGCAAGAAAAATGCCAGGACTGAAATGCAGCCAGGCAGGAGTTACGGCAGGCAAAATAGCCAGGCTCTGATACCACTTGTTAGGTATAACTCCCGATTGATTATTATTCCAATGCAAATGCCTATATTTATACAAATCATATGACGGTTGGGTTTCACCTTCCGCCCAGCCCTTTCGGCTTCCTACTATTTATTTATTTATTTACAATAATCCCTACGGATTATATTCTAACAATATGGTGTAGAGAGGAGCAGTGAAGGTCCAGTATGTTGCAACGGACAAGCAGATAGCCAATTGTTTTGACCAAGCCTCTAGCGAGAATGAAGTTCAAGTACTTCGGGGACAAGCTTAGAGTTGTGCAGATTGGTATCCATCGCAAGAGGGAGTGATGAGTCCCAGTGGTTCCCTATGTTACCACCTAAATGGTAACTTGATTTTCAAAAGTGATCTGAGGTATGCTACAAGTTACTGCTTTCTTTTTCCAGCGAAGTACAGTCCTCCGCATCAAGCTGCTAGATTATCCTATTCTTGGTGAGGGGAAGCCAGAAAATCAGAATCATGCCATTGTTTTCACTCGTGGAGAAGCTCTTCAAACAATTGATATGAACCAGGACAACTATCTAGAAGAAGCTTTCAAAATGCGAAACTTGCTAGAAGAATTTCTTAAGAAACATGGTGTACGATGCCCAACAATACTTGGTCTTAAAGAGCATATTTTTACAGGCGGTTTTTCATCACTAGCTTGGTTCATGTCAAATCAAGAAACTAGTTTTGTTACCATTGGGCAACGACTACTAGCAAGCCCACTTAAGGATTCAATTCTACGCTACGTCAAGGAAATGTAACTCATCATGAATACATGCAAGTTGGTAAAGGCCGTGATGTGGGACTCAATCAAATATCAATATTCGAGGCAAAGGTGGCAAATGGGAATGGTGAACAAACTTTGAGTCGTGATATTTATAGACTCAGACACCGCTTTGACTTTTTCTGGATGATGTCCTTCTATTTCACTACAGTTGGGTTTTATTTCAGTTCCATGGTGACTGTACTTACAGTGTATGTTTTTCTCTACTTGTAGGAAGCCCCCCTAGAGTTGGAGAAGAGCCAACCTAAAGCAAGGAGAGAGGGGTGTGGTGACATTGGCCTCTCGAGAGAGAGTTGTCACCGAGCCGACGCGCTCACCTTTTGGGGTTCAGCACATGCGTGCCAGGTTTGGGCGACAACACCCTACATCCAGTATGAAAAAGAACTGGCAATATAGCGATAGGCATACCGTATGCAAAAGTACTGGCATGTACATCCAGCATGAATAGGGTTGGCACTGTACGACGTACATCCAACATGAAAAAGGGCTAGAACTATACGGATATGTTGACCTCCATCCAACATGAAAAAGGGATGGCACTATACGAATATGTTAACCTACATCCAGACAGAAAAAGGGCAGGCTCTGTAGAACTTCTCATGACATATAGATCCGAGAGATGTCACTAGTCAATGGTCAACGAGATGAGAGTTGTGGTAGCAATGATGATGATAGTGATGATGATGATCCACTGATGATGATGACTAGCAATGATGACGATGTTCAGAGATTGTGTCCAGTCGTGGTGATGATTGTGTCGAAAGAATACCTTCCTTGTTAAGAGGGAGTGTTGTTGTAAATGCAGCTTCGAAAGATATTCTTCATTTTGTTGTATTATTATTTTATTGTTATTGTACCTCCTTCGGAGATGTTTTTTCTCCGTTCGAAGAAGTTATTATTATACTTGGTCATGTAAGAATATCGAGGTTAAAACCTTTGCTATAAGTTGGGGCAAGAGTCCCCAAAAGAATAAGTGTAAAATGTATTTTTGAGTCTCTCTAAGAGAAGTTGGCCTAGTAAGACTAAAAAGTCAACCCAATTAGGTTTTTAGGTGACCCACATGAAATGTATAAATCGGGAGGCGCCCTCCCTCATTTGGACACACAGCAAGTACAAGGAAGTTCGCTCCAAGGAATAGAAAGACAAGTTCGTTGGGAAGAAGAAGTAGCTGCAGAAGTTATCTTATCTCTCGGGTTTTCTATCTTTGTTTGACATTGTACTAAGTGATAAATCTATACTTAAGAAGTTGTTGGGTTTTTGCCAAGAGAGGGTTTTCCCGGGTTAAAATCCTTGTCTCTTTTGTGTCGTGCTTGTCCATCTTTCAGTGATCCTAGTCAATCAAATTATAGATCTAACATATCTGAATTAAAGTGCAAACTCTAACAATAGAGCACCGAGAGTCTCGATGCAACAACACCTGCACTTCACTGACCATGTCACTAGTGGATTTGAACCTTGGTTGGGTAATAATTAGTAAACAATACCCTGGTTCACCAACCAACCAGGCCCTCATTATCAAAAACACATATCTTTGATATTGATAAATGATGATGAGAAGGTTTGAATAAAAATAATTTTTTCACATATATTTGATAGTGATGGATAGTGATGAATGATGTCAAGATGTTTGAATAAAAACAAGTTTTTTTAAACTTTTTCCCTCATTAACAAAACACATATCTTTGATATTGATAAATCATGACGAGAAGGTTTGAATAAAAACAAGTTTTTCACGTATCTTTGATAGTGATGGATAGTGATCAATGATGTTAAAAAGTTTGAATAAAAACAAGTTTTTTTAGCTTTTTTCCAAAGAGGGCTAGTTCTAATAAATTTCAAGGCTAAGAATTCCACTGAAGAATGACATAAATAACAATTGAAAATCTGAATGTTCGAGAATAAGGAACAAGGAAGAAAGGTTGTTAAGCATGACACAAGGACCCCTAAAACATTGCAAAAAAATGAAAAAATGATTGCATAAATTAACTAGGATACTCCAATAATGATGCCACATCAAAACACAGCTAACTAGGGTGTGATTTATGCAATGATGTATTGGAAAGCAACACACTTAAAGATGACAGAGTCAATAATAAAACAAACGATGCATAAATCAAAAGAGATTTTCTCTTACAACCCTTCAATAAGACAATTTTGTCTATCTATGGCCCTAATCAACAAGTAAAGTAATTCTAGAACTCATTAACAACAATTGAAGGACAATGAACAATATAGCCACACATGACCAAAGAAGAAAAACTTATATTTCAATTTACACCTTGGGCAGAATGTTTGCAATTTACACATGACCTTGGGCACACTGTTTTCCCAATCCGGGCTGACAGCTGCAAATCCGGGTAATAGAGAAACCGCACCGAGCAGCAAGAAGACAGATCCAGGAAGAGGAAGACGGATCTAGGCAGCGGGTAGCTCTGGGCAGCAGAAAATAACTCCGTGAAGCAATACAGAACTCGGGTAGCTCACGGGCAGCTTCAGAACTTGGTCTGGGAAGACAACTGGGCAAGAGAGAAAGATTGGGGAGAAAGCCCTAATCTGGGTTTTCTTATGTAATTTATACTTGTGAAAATTTTGTGGTCAAGCCTGTTAGGGTTTGAGAATCATTGAAAAACATTCATCTCAAAATTTGAAATTGAAGACTCGGTCATCTCATTTAAGAGATAAATTACTAATGCTTCTGAGATTTTTGTCCTTTAAAGGTTTCCCCGTGAAAAACATCTTGTGTTCATTGTGTTGATGTTTTGGTTTATTTATTGAACTTGTCTATTGTTATCTTTAAGTCTGCGAAATTCATGCTAATGCTAAAATTCAACAATTTACTGTACACTGCATTTGATGATTCTCGAGGACCGACCTTGACGCAGTGACCAAATAGAGCGTTAAGTTGAAAGAGATGAAAGTCGTGTTTTTATTACAGTTTAAATTTGTATTTCCTGAGTTTTTTATATGTTCATGTATTAAAGTTTGTTACTTGTATTAAAACTCGTCTAACCTGTAAATTTCAACACATAGGAGAGGTGGCGCCTCCTCCTTAGGGTTGAATCCATCAAATCCCTTTGATTTCTCAAAGACTCGACTTCAGCTCAAGTTGATGATGCGCCCCTCTTGGTTGGTCTTTGGCTATAAATAAAGCTTGCCTATCTCCTTTGCAAACTAGTTAGAGTTGCACCAGAAGAGCTTGCCATTGTAATAGTGTTTTGATTTTTCATTGTTGGAATAAAGAGAAGCTTTGGAGGCTAGATGGTGTAATGCATTTGGTTGGATGAATATTGTTGCTTATGCTCGAGGTAATTTGTATCTAGTGTAGCTTTACTTGCTTATGTTTTGAAAAATGCCTTGTTAGGATCAAGGTTACAAACACCGAACCGGTGGTCGAACCGGTCGACCCTGAAAACTGGACCGGGACCAAAACTGGGAAAAAACCAGATCACAAAACCGGTCCACCAAAATACAAAAACTTCTTAAATTTTGAAAAATTATATATGTATCCATGTTCAACCATGTGAATCCAAACCATTATACACAAATTTGCAAGAAGTGCTCTTGGTATGTGCCATACTGAGCATTTTTCACTAGAACCTTCCCCACTCAACCAACTTTTAAATTTATTTTTTTTTAATTTAAAAAATACCTTGTTTAGCGTTGGTGTACAGTAATGCAAGGAACCGGTCAAAACCAAAACCAGAACGGGTCAAAACCGGACCAAAACCGGACGGTTCCGTACGAAACCAGTCAAAACCGGTTTGAGACACCGGTTTGACCTGGTGAGGCCCCAAAACCGGTCGGACCAGCCGATTTTACCGGTTCCGGTCCGGTTTTTGTAACACTGGTTAGGATTGCTCCCAATCAAAAGGAAAGAGTCCCTTAATAAGTTTATTATTAGATTCTTCTTGCTCATATATGTTTAAAGATCAAGATCTGGCGTTTTCAATAAATTTATTATCATGCTGCTCTAATCTTTTATATGTATGTCATTGGATCTCACAAACCTTTTGCAATTTTTGATTGTATAAGCTACAGGTTACCGTGGAGAAGATCTTGAACAAGATTGTTCTTTATCCTCTTCATCTTTTCACTAGGCATAGACCAACTGCTTCCATCAGATGTCTTTTCAGTGAATCTTGTTCGAGTACACAGGGTACTCCCAAAAGACCGAACCCCTAGAGCAACCACTTCACACAAATGAATCACAGATCAATACACCGATGTTTGTCACGTGGTTAAAACCCTCGAGAGGAAAACAGTCCACGGCCCCAGCCAAATAGCTACTTGGAGCAATTTATTATGCAAAAGAAAGAAAGTTACATGAGCTTCTCAAAATCGATCAACTAGCCAAGGACCCTCCATGCTCATTGAATAGAGATCATGGACCAATCAGGTGTTAAGCCACAGATCAATGGTAGGTATAATCTAAGAGAAGTTGAACTGTCGGATCACTTTATGTCTAGAACATATCGTGACCGTCGGATTAGAATATTTACAAATGCATACTAAAGAAACACACTTTACCTAACGGATATATTACACAAGTTGATCTTAACTAACTCCTAAGTATCTAAATATCCTAACATCCCCCCTTAAGAACAACTTGG
This sequence comes from Pseudotsuga menziesii, assembly GCA_001517045.1. Taxonomy (NCBI): domain Eukaryota; kingdom Viridiplantae; phylum Streptophyta; class Pinopsida; order Pinales; family Pinaceae; genus Pseudotsuga; species Pseudotsuga menziesii. The sequence goes on from LPNX010622995.1 coordinate 445,457, forward strand.
GATAGGATTGAAGGATTTACAAAAGTGACACTATTAGGTTGAGTAAGGAGGCATTAGAGCCTATCACCCCTTAAGGACACATTCCTGAACTCCTAACATAGATCGAAGTTTAGAAAAATTCGCTTCTGTAAGAGACTTGGTGAAGATGTCTGCAACTTGATCATCTATAGGGCAATAGAGCATTTCAAGAACACGATCATGAACAAGATTTCCGATGAAGTGCATGTGTAGCTCAATGTGTTTGCTGCATTGATGTAGAACTGGATCTTTGGCAAGCTTGATGGCACTTTGATTGTCGCACCAAAGTGGAATAGGTCGCTGCTGCTCGAATCCAAACTCTGAAAGGATCTACCGAAGCCATAAAGCTTCCTGATTGGCATTAACTGCGACTCGATATTCTGCTTCTACTAAAGAAAGAGCAAGAGCTTGTTGTTTCTTACAAGCCCAAGTGATAGGTCCAGATCCCAAACTAAAAACATAACCTACAGTAGACTTTCGATCATCAAGATCGTCGACCCAATCTGAATCAGTGAAACCAACCAACAAAGGTGTCCCCCCTGTACTGTAATGAATCCCAAACTGAATTGTACCTTGAATATATCGAAGTATTATTTTTGCTGATTTCTAGTGACTTTCATGAGGTGTTTGCATATAACGGGCAACACGACCAACGTCAAAGGAAAGGTCGGGATGAGAATGAGTCAAGTATAAGAGACTACCAACAAGCTGACGATACAAGGTGGCATCTACTTTAGGGGAAGTACAAGTGGCAGAAAGTTTGACTCTAGACTAGAAGGGAGAAGGGGCTGGTTTACAATCTTCCATGTGAAAGCGACGAAGAAGGTCGCAAGCATACTTAGACTGGGAAAGAAAGATTCCTTCTTTCGTTTGCAAGACTTGGAGACCAAGAAAATAATGCAAATGTCCTAAGTCTAACATTTCAAAATTTTGCTTAAGACTAGATTTCACATGGGTTAAAAGTTTAGGGTCACTACCAGTAAGGATAAGATCATCAACATAAAGAACAAGTATGATGAGATGGTTTCTTAATTTCTTGATATAGACATTAGGGTCAGAATGGCATCTAGAAAAACCAGTGTCAAGGAGAAAGCTATCCATTTTGGCATACCAAGCTCTAGGAGCTTGCTTAAGGCCATATAAGGATTTCTTAAGGAGACAGACAAGGCTAGAGTTATCCTAAACATATCCAGGAGGTTGTTCCATGTAAATCTCCTCCTGTAAATCACCATGTAAAAAGGCAGACTTGACATCCATTTGATGGACTTCCCAGTTATGTAAGGCTGCAAGGGAAAGAACAAGGTGGATGGAATTCATTTTTGTGACAAGAACAAAGGTTTCATTGTAGTCAATCCCTTCAACTTGGGAAAAACCTTTGGCAACTAACCTTGCCTTAAGTCTTTCAACACTTCCATCTGATGCATACTTAGTTCTGTAGACCCATTTACATCTAACAAGTTTTCTTCCTTTTGGAAGAGGAACAAGATCCCAAGTATCGTTCGCCATTAAAGAACGGTATTCTTCATCCATGGCTGCATCCCAATCTGTATTTCCTGAAGCTTCTGCAAAAGTTTCTGAATCACGATTCTCGGAAACTTGAGCCAAAAGAGAAGAGGCTCGCTGAAACTCAGAACGTGTTTGACGTTGATCTCTAGGATTACCGGCAAGATAACCAAATGCTTCACATGTTGAACGAACCCATCGAGGAAGCATTGGTGCTGGTGCAATTGGAGGAACATGAGCAGGCAGAGGTGGATTTTCATCCTCACTGTCATCATCAGAAACTGGAGTTGGAAACCTGTCAAGGAAGTTGGAAGAAGAAGAAGAAGGCACAATCGTCGAATCAAGCTCGCAGGCCAAAGATGGCACACCCGCCAAGTTAGGCTCGTAGGCCAAGAGATTTTCATCAAATTTAACATCTCTTCTAATGATTATATCATGAGAATGTGGTTGAAGAAGTCTATAACCTTTTACATCTTCAGAATATCCAACAAATATGCACTTTTCACTTTTAGGCTACAATGTTTTCCGTTTTTCATCCGGAATGTGAGCCCATGCTTCACAACCAAACACACGGAAGTGACTTACATTTGGTTTAATTTTACTCCATGCTTCTTCCGCTGTTATACCTTGTAAGACTTTAGTTGGTGTGCGATTAACTATGTAATTTGCACAATTTATGGCATCAGCCCAATATTAAAGACTTAGTCCCTTAAGATTGGATCATACACTTAGCCATTTCTTTTAAAGTGCAATTCTTTCGTTCAGCTACACCATTTTGTTGTGGTGTATATGGAACAGTGTGTTGTTGTTGGATTCCTTGTTCAGTGCAAAAAGTAGTGAACTTTTTGTTAACATATTCTCCTCCATTGTCAGATCTTAACTTAATAATTTGATGACCAGATTGTTTTTCAACAAGGGCCTTGTACGCCAAGAACATGTTAAATACTTAGCTCTTAAGTTTTAGGAAGTAAACCCAAGTGCATCTAGAGTAGTCATCAATGAAAATTAAGAAATATTTGAAACCAGAAAATGAAGCAGATGGAAGAGGACCACATAAATCACTATGCACAAGCTCCAAGGGAACTAAGGCATGCCAAGAGACACGTTTGTCAAAACTGTCCCGATGATGTTTTCCGAGTACACAACCAGAACAAACACCATCCTTGCAAGATACCATCGGAAGACCAGTCACCATATTGTCTTTACATAGTTGTTGCAATGAGCAATAATTTAAGCGACCAAATCGCTTATGCCAAAGTTTGCTCAAGTTATCACTATGAGCAACAAAAACTGAAGGAAAAGGTGATGACTCAAAGTTGTTAAATTTGTATAACCTGGTAATATCATCAACAGTTCCAGTAGCAAGGACATTTTGAGGATTTTTAAAATCCTTGATTACAACTTGGTGAGGTGTAAACGTCACAGTTTTACCTTCACCTGAATGAGTAATTTGATAAACTGATAACAAATTGCAGAAAATTTTAGGAACACATAGTACATCACTGAAATGACCATTTTCTACTGGAACTGTTCCGGATCCTACAACACTTAGAGATCTATCATCACCAACAAATATTTGTTTGGTGTTACATTCATGCATAGTAGAAAAGATGGCTTGATCTTCAGCCATATGATAAGATGCTCCAGAATCAATGAGCCATTCATTTGAAGTAGAAGAAGAAGACGCAGTATAAGAGTAACCAGAAGCACAAAGTGCATGTCCATGAGAGGTAGATTCTGAAGAGAAATCTAGACTGATGTGGTGCTTCTTCATTGCTGCTTCCAAGGCTGCCATCTTCTTGAAACACTTACATTCATCATGATTATCTTTCCCACAAAAATTGCAATGACGCTCAGTCTTCTTTCCTTTTGGCTTGGATCCTTTGTCATTTTTTAAAGAAGGAGCTAACTGAGAGAGTTTGGGACCCTTGTTTGGCTTATTATTGCGAAAATTCAGTTTCTTGGTAGGCTTGGACTTTTCTTTCTGTTGGGACAATAAGGCTTTCCCAGATGTATCTGCATTGTTAATTATTCTAAGATGAATGAACTTATCTTGCTCTCTAATTAAGGAATCACAAAAGGATTCAAGACTAGACTCTTGATAGCTAGCTGCAGTCAAGGATTCTTTCATGGAGAAAAATGTACATTCAAAAACAGAATATGCAGGTTTAAGTTTGGAAAGAATATGATAAATACATTGTTTATCTTATTTTTTAATCTTGCCTTCTTCACATAAGAGTCTAAGAGTTTTATACTTAGATAAATAGTCTTGAATGCATGAAAAATCACTTGGATTCAAAGAAATCAACTCATTCTCAAGTTGATGACCTCGAATTTCATTGTGTTTACCAAACACAGATTTCAACTTTTCCCAAGCTTTATAAGGTTCATCAATTCCAGATATGAGGAATTGCAAATTAGTAGAGATTGATATCACAATCAATCCTCGAGCTTCATCACATCTATTTGCCCATTTTATTTTTTTATCATCATCAGTGGGTTCTATTTCTTTCCCTGAGGTAATTCTGAAAAGTCCTCTACTTCGTAGAACATCTTTCATAGAAGATTTCCATGATAAATAGTTAGAACTAGTAAGTATAATATCACAAGGGGCGGCCATACTGTAAAATAATGCCTGAAAGAACGGAAACTAATTGTCTAGATGCAAAGAGCTCGAAAAATTAGGCTATTTCAAAAAAACGGCACTGAAAACTGATTCTGGATGATAAAGTTATGTTTGATCAAAGAAAATGTTGAAAATGTCCCCAATAGTGACGTGGCAGATATTAACTTGACCAACTAAAAAAAAGAACCCCCTTCTTCTCAAGATGAACCTTTGACAATCACTTACAAGAAAGTTGCATTTTTAAGTGAATCACTTTTGTAAAATAAGTGATGTTCACTTTTACAATAATGTTACTTTTAAATAGTGTAACAATAAATTAAAAGACTTAAGTGACTCACTTTTTATTTTATTTTATTTATGTGAGATGCACTTTTACAATAAAGTAACTTGAAAATAGAAATTGCATGCACTAAAAAGTAACTTAATAAGACTTGAACTCAAGACCTATTAAGGAATAAAGCAACTTTGAACCAAGTGAGCTAAGTTTAAAAGGTACGTAAAATAATGGAAAGAGGAAGAGGGCTTTTTTTTTTTACTCTTCTCTCTCGTTCTTCGTGCTTGCCTTTTTTTTCTGCAAATCACAAAATAAAACCAAAAAAAAAATTCACACTATGGGTGGGGTTAGATCTTGGTTAGCTTATCCGGAAAGTCTACATTTTCAAGTTTTCTCGTTGTTTCTGATTCGTCGTGATCGCACAAAGTGCACGGCAAAGAGTATACGTAGCCGAGAAGACAAGAAAAAAAACTTTCCCTTTCTGTTTCTGATTCACCGCAATCACGTAAGGTGCATGGCAAAGAGCATACGCAGCCAGGGAAGGCAACAGTCCGAGACTAAAACAATAAAGATCTAATAATAAAACTAATAAAATAAAACAAATCCGTCACTGTAACATTATACCTTCAAATATGCCAAAATGGGTGTTTCTGGATCAAACGGAAACGGTTTTCGATGAAACGAAAACTATTTTCCAATGGAAACGGCACTCCGGACACAATGGAACAGCTCCCATAGGCCACAAATGCACAGGAACTCCAGAACCAGAAACACTTTCAAAGTTTCGGCAACACTGGTTCCAGATCTTGATCAAAACCAGAAGCGGCTCTTCATAAACGCTCTGATACCATGTTCGGGTACACAGGGTACTCCCAAAAGACCAAACACCTAGAGCAACCACTTCACACAAATGAATCACAGATCAATACACCGATGTTTGTCACATGGTTAAAACTCTTGAGAAGGAAACAGTCCACGGCCCCAGCCAAATAGCTACTTGAAACAATTTATTATGCAAAAGAAAGAAAGTTACATGAGCTTCTCATAATCGATCAACTAGCCAAGGACCCTCCATGCTCTTTAAATAGAGATCATGGACCAATCAGGTGTTAAGCCACAAATCAATGGTAGGTATGATCTAAGAGAAGTTGAACCGTCGTATCACTTTATGTCTAGAACATATCGTCACCGTCGGATTAGAATATTTACAAATGCATACTAAAGAAACACACTTTACCTAACAGATATATTACACAAATTGATCTTAACTAACTCCTAAGTGTCTAAATATCCTAACAAATCCTTCAGCAACAAGCTTTTCCTCATTTATTTCTCCTTTAAAAAAAACTTCTCCTTTGGTTAATTTCCCTTGTTTGTGTAGATCTATCTTGTTTAAAGTTAAATCTTTCTTTAGATCTCATATGCAAGTTTAAACAAGCTTAGATCTAAAGTTCTTTAAAGGGTTTTATTCATTTTAAGTTTAGATCTAACATAAGAAATCTCGCTTTTTGCAATTACTTGAAAGTAGATCTAAAGCTTGCTTTAAAAGTAGTCTTCTTTTAAAGTTTGAAGTCTTAAAGTTTAAATCTAGCATTCAAGTGCATCATATTGGCTGCCCCAAAAGCAAGCCAAGATCCCAAAGAAATTTTGCATTCCTTGGTTATTTCATGCATTTTTAATCTTAGAGAATTATCTAGATTTTTGTGGATGTTCAAAGATGCACTTAAAGTGTTTTTTGAGCATCTTTTAGGATTGATAACTTGTTTTCGCAGGTTTGACGATTCAAGAAAAGAAGGCTCTAGCCAAATTTCAAGTTTGTGGACCAAAAGAAGCTTAACAAAGCTCCCCTACTCTTTTTTACTCATTTTTAACTGATTTGTAAGCCTTTGGATCCCAAAAAACAAGGACCAAAGTTCATTTTTCATTTCTAAGTTTATAACCTCATAATAAAAGGTTTCGAGTAGGCTCCTAAGAGCCCACTCCCCATCCCCCCAGTGGAATCTGCGTCGGTGTACTTTTTCATGAGATTTGCTTTCTTAGTTTTTCTTTTAGTTTGCTTTGGCTAAAATTAACTTATTTAAAATAAACCGTGCTGGTCCAATCCAATTGTTGGGCCATTGACATACTCTGGACATCAGAACACTTACAATTTTTTTTTGCAGAACCGTATACTTTGAAGTGCACTTTATTTTCCAATACATTTTGCTTACAAACTAAACGAATACTTGCTCACTACTTCGGCAATGTAGTAATTAGACAATCTTGATTTTCAGTTTTCCTTTCATTTTAAAATAAACCCCCTTGTTTTCCCGAGTATGGTTCATGGACAACAGCTTGCTCGAGTACTAGACCTAGAAAGAGATTCTTGGGTTTTCTTTTCTAACCAAGAAAACATTGTTCTAAAATCCTTAAAATCAACAAGGCTTATTCTTTGTATGCTTTGGATCTCTACGACTTTGACCGATCAGTTGATCACATCCAGGAAGGGATTGAGTGACTTGCTTAATTAGATCTCACACTCTCAATTAACCTCCAAACAACAAAAATATAGCGGTGCATTTTGCTTTGTGTGGGCAATTTGTACTGAGGAAGCGAGAACAACTGAAAAGTGACTACGAGGCCCCATCAGGCTACATCCTTGTTGGTGTAGTGTTGGATATCCCCCTGTGACTCCATTCGGCCCACGTTTTCTCATGTGCTACCACACTTAGTGAGTCTAGACATATTCCCTGTATCTTCGTGGTATCTCGGGAATCCCCCTCCCCCTTAATCCACTCATCTCATCAATAATTTAAAATTGACCAAGAGACAATTGCAAAACATTTCACAGTAGCACTATTTTTTGACTCCATTTCTTCAGCACTGGTCCTTTACTTTTACAATCATTTGCTTCAGGTTATCATGTGTAGAATGGTTATTTAATTCTTTTATGTCATTTATGTTGTTGTATCAATTTCAATATTGCAATCTCTTGTTCCAATTTTCAATTTGAATAAAAAACTCCTAAACAACTTACTCATTCATAAACCACCACTATAGCACTTAATCAACCTTAGTAACTCTTAGGGTCTACCCCTCTTGGCTTCGTTAGGAGTTTGCCTAAATGGAGGAATCAAGATCAAGTGACAGTACTTGACTCAAGACTTACCCCCAAGGACGCACTTAGTGGCTTGAAGATTCCAGCCACGCCAACCTAACCCCCAAGTGTGTGAAAGGCGGTAATTGGAACTTTGTTGTATATCTTGTTAAGACATAATGAGAAGTGTAAGAGTTGTTACTTATGAATGTGAAGCCAATGCTTTAGCATTTTCAATTAATGTTGATGTATGTTGGGAACTACTTGCAAAGGCCATGCTCGAGAAGCCAAGGGGTTTATCTATCATGTTGGAAGCGATTTATGTGAGGAATTTTACCTCTTCTTTCCTTTGTTGTTGTAATAATGAATGTGTTAACTTGCTTCTATTAAGTGGTTGTTGCTAGTCTAATGCTTCACTATAGGAGACACCATCACAACATAGTTTGTGTGTGGCATAACAGCAAGTTAAGGCAATGGTGGCATGTGTATCATCTCTTTGTGTCTCGACCAATCTTAAAATAGATCTCTTAGCTAGACCTCTTGACTTTAGTATGCCCAATATTGGATATGTTGAAATAATGTAACTTTGAAGAATATTCTACTTGTACTTTACAATATTATTATTCCTCTTTGGGAGATGTCAGTAATGTAAAAGTCATGAGGTAAACCCCCCATTGTAAGTCGGGTCAATAATACCCCGAAATGAATAATATAATTATTATTGTGAGCTCTCTTAGGTAGTTCGGCCCTGTCAGCTTCATAGGTCGGCTTAGTTAGGGTAAAATATCAGTTGGAAGATTAGTATAAATAGAGAGGGGATCTCCCTCATTTATACTCACACTCACACTTGTATTGTGCAAGAGAGAAAGAAGGAAGGACGGAGAAGGATGAGGACTAGTGTCTTTGGTGTTTTGGCTCTTATGCTTGAGGTTTGGTCTCTCTCTTATGAGACCTTGTTCTTTGGTCATTGCATTCTGGTAATCTATATTGAGGACGTTTTGTTGGGTTTTTCCCTTTACGGTGTCTAAGGGTAAATTGTTGTGTACCTCGTGATTGTGTTTCTTTCAATGATCCTCCTTATGTTGTTATTGTGAAAATGTATTAAATGCTTATCAAGTTAGGACTTAATCTATAGCAGCATATAAAACTTAACATGGTATCAAAGCTAGCCTGAAAAAAACATCGTTCACTAGGTAAATCTCTCTAAAGAGGATTTTTTAGTGCAAGTCACATAGGGAAGTGCGCCGCCTCCTAGGTGCATCTTTTGGCACCAAGATCGAAGTTATTTAGTGGGAAGATCCTCCAGAAAGTCAAGCCCTAGTTTGGCTTGGAACCAGAAAACCAAAAATCTTGAAACAAAACCAGAAACTGCAGTCGAAAATCTTGCAAGTCCAGTTTTAAGGGTTAGAATTTGGATTCTTCATAAACTTATTGTACCAGCATACTCTCCTTAGTCAAGCACATCTTTTGTTAAGTACAGTTTTCATTTCTGAGAAATTTCATTTTTTGTCATTTCCTGTTCTCCTGGACAAGATGTCTCCAAGCACTAAGCTTGATGACAAGTTATAAGGCATATAAAACTTATGTGCTTGGAAATACATAATAGGACGCATTCTAGAAGAGAATGATCTTGCAAAGTTTATCAAGGAAGTTGTGTCAGAGCCCGAAGAAGATGAAGCAAAGGAAAGTACAAGAAAGACATGATTAGAGCCAAGAGGATCATGGCAGATTCTATCAAAGATCACTTGATTCCTCAAGTATCCTCCCAAGATACACATAAGGAGATGTTTGATGCCCTATCAAGAATGTATGAAGGAAGAAACATCAACCCAGAGATGAATTTGAGAGCCCAACTCAAAAGCACAAAGATGAGCAAGGGTGAATCTATCCAAGAATACTTCACAAGGGTTTCTCAATTCAAAGAACAACTAGAAGCAATTGAAGACAAGATTGATGAAGATGAACTGGTAATGACCGCTCTCAATGGTCTTACTAGACCATGGGATTCCTACATCCAGACAATTTGTGCAAGGAAGGAAAGCATGCGGTTTGATATCCTATTGGAAGAATGTGTTCAAGAGGAAGCTAGAGTAGCTAACCGAGAAGCACTACTTAGAGATGATGACCATGCTCTAGCTACTCATACTAGTAGAAGAAAAGGAAAATATCATTTCAATAAGGAAACTCATAAGGAGTCTCATCCTCCTAAGAAGTTTTAAAAGAACAAAAAGGGAGATTACAAGCAGAAGGACTTCTCCTCTTATCAATGTTACCATTGTAATAAGATAGGACACATTGCCAGAAATTGTCCAACAAGACAAGAAGAATAACAAAAGACATCATGCTCATTTAGCCAAAGAAGAAGAAGAAGAAGAAGAAGAACCTCCCAAGAAGTTAGCAAAAGAAGAAGTTGAAGAATATGTTTTATAGATGGTGAAGTTCTCTAGAAGATGTATCTGTCATTGGGACAAAAGAAGGTGGCTTATATAAACTACAAGGTTACTCAGAAGCAGTCTTGATTCATGATACTACAAATCCATGTGAACTATGGCATAGAAGGCTTGCTCACATAAACTACAAAGCCTTACCACATGTAAGCAAGGTGGTCACTAGTCTACCAGATCTAAAGATTGAATATGAAGGAGAATGTTACCACCCAGATGGTAACATGTTTTCCAGAGGTTGTTTAAAAGCACATAATCACTAATCTGCCTTTATTACTGACAGGATGCAATCCAAATATTTCATGCAGAATTTTGAAAGAACGGCTATACTCTTGCGGTTAGAAGCAAGACTTAAACAAAATATTTGGCTATCAAGCAAAATCCTCCATTGATGGTCAACACAATTCTTTGCCTTCTCCCTGGTTGAGAAACCTTATTCAGTGAGTGTTGTTCCAAGATGCTCTATTTCTGAGAATTTTTGTTTCTCGTAATTTACCTGTTTCAAAATCTCCTCACAATCGTGGACAAATAGCAGGGCCTCTAATGGCAAGCCTTGGTGGCCGTAATCAATAGCTGCATCAAGAAACCAATAGAGATCGTTGGGGAAAGATGAGTGTTCCCAACCTAGGGGAGGCACTAGAATTGAAGGAAGTATTGAGTATACAATCTCATGCAATAACCGGCTCTATTCTTGTTGAGGAAAAGCCAGATTTAACATTATTATCTGCTATAGCAACTACTGGATTTACTGCACAACCTAGCAAGATAGCCCTGGATAAAGGTGTTTCTGTTTCTAAGGGAAGTCCTCTAAAGTATGACGAGGAAAAGAGAGATAATTTGGACTAAGTACCCGATAATGCAAGCAATGATGATGATAATTGTTCTTTTCTGGATACATCTAAGAGAAAAGCATCACCTGTATTGCTGTGTAGTTCTGAAGATCTTAAGAGACATAGGAATTGTGAAGGAGTTCTTATGTCTAAAACGCTGCATGAACAGATTGTTGTTGTATGGAATCAGCTAAAGGCATTCAATTGTACAAAGAATAAATATTCGCAAGCAGCGGGTTTTTTGCCTAGCAAGTTTGTTGAGAAAGTGACTGACCGTAATATACAATTATTCATGAGATGTGAACAATACAGGCATAGTGAACTCAGTTACACCAAGTGATAAATAGGCTAGAGAATGAGTTGATGATGCAAGAAGGATGTTCGCACAACTTAGATTTTCTGTGGAACTCCAGAATAAAAAAAAAACAAGCTGATGTTAGACGAGGAAAGCAAGGTCGCAGGGCAATCCATGTTCTTGATTGACAGCCAAGTTGTGGAAACATGGTGATTACAAGACAAAGTTTCTCCTGTTGATCGTCGAATGCCAGCCACTGACAGCCAGTAGCATATTGTGGAATCTGGGTAATTCAACCCTTTGTTAAGATTTTCTTTTTGAGTTGTAACCACTAATCATGGAGGTGTTCCATTTAATAATGTAATAGTTTTCTTACGTAGGCGTTGGAGAGAAAAGCGGATCTTCATCCACTTTTTCCCTTTTTTTATTATTATGGAATCTGGATAATTCAACCCTTTATTAAGATTTGCTTTTTGAGTTGGAACCACTAATCATGGAGGTGTTCCATTTAATAATGTAATAGTTCTCTTACGTAGGCGTTGGAGAGAAAAGTGGATCTTCATCCACTTTTTCCCTTTTTTTATTATTATTTTATTTCCCTTTTACTTTTATTGTTGTATGAGAGCCTTTTGGCATATAAAAGAAGCAAGTCTTCTTCATCGTAAGGATGGAAAAACTGGGAGGATTTTTCCCCAAGGCTTAATACAAAAATATCATAAACTTGTGTGAATGAGCGATCGTTGCTAGAGGCCTTCCTTCCTTTCTATGTTTGCGTCGAAGCCCATAAACATATGCTATCATCCTATTGGAAGGTGGAAATCCTAGCAGTTTCTAGCCTTTTCCCTTCGTGAGCATGCATACACGGGTATTGATGTTTACACTTAATCAAGTTTGATTGTGTAGTATCTCCCTTGTTTGCATAGCGCATCTTCTACAATTAGGAGGAAGAGAATCTAGTAGTTGCACCATTGACACAAGGCCCTCATGGGTTCTCCTTTGACTCCCTTTCTCCCTTTAGGTATACCGGCATTGGTCCATTAGTGAAGTTTGATCTCTCCCTCCTTCCATCAACCATTCTTTACCTTATGCTACAACCATTTCTCTAAGGAAGCCTCTTCTATTCACCTTCTTCGCCATTGTTTCCTGCCTCAGTGATCTTAACATTAGGGACGCCCCCCTTGAGTTAGAGAAGAGCCAACCTGAAGCGAGGAAGAGAGGAGTGTGGTGACGGTGGCTGCTCTTTTCGCAGTTGCCATCGGGCCGCTTTTGGCCATCAATTTTATTTCGTAAATAATAATAAAAAAAGTAGAAAAAAAAAGAAGAAGATAAGAAGATCCCATAAAAAGGGGAAAGAAGAAAGAACGAAAAAGAACAAAATACAGTTTATAAAACCAAACCTTGGTTTTATAAACCAGACAAGGTTTTATTAAGCCTTAATTCCCACATTCACCCCAAAAAATGAACTATATATATGTATAATATTATTATTATTATTATTTAAAAATTAATAATAATAGTTATCAATATTTGTAATAGTTAATTGGATTTATTATTAATTAACTATGAAACTCTTACATTAACCATGAAGTCATTTAAAGAAAAATTGGATGATATCTTCGATCAATTTTATGAGAAAAATGGAAGAAGTACTTGAAATGAACAATCGAGTGAAAAAACTATTGACAAGTCCTTCAATGAGACAAACCAACAAAGCAAACTAGAGGCCTCCCAAGACGAAGACTTGGAAATTAAATCCCAATCCAATTTTCAAAGCTTGCAAGAAAAACATGGTAAAGAACATGAAAGTAATGGAATTGATGTCTTGGACATTAAATTGAATAACACAGCCAATTTTATATCACCATCCAGTTTTCATGTCAATAAAGATGAAAATGTGCCCACAGGTGTAACGAAAAAAGCACTTGCACAATGTTCTCAACTACTTTTTCCAGATAAATCTAATGATCTAATTTATGGAGTTGAAAGTCGTGGAAGTAGTCAATACCTACTTAAACAGGATGAAAGAATTTATGATGGTTCTACAAACACAAGTGTAAGATAGTAATGCAAACGTGGTGCTCTTTTCAACTGTTGGTTACATTCCAAATAATGTTGAATATAGTCGGCCCATTGTTGTCGAACTAGATGACACAATAGTTATTGCATCCACATGTTTAGGAATTGAAAAAGGTGGAAATGAAGATTATCAATTCTTCATAAATGGAATCCAAAAGACGACATGGAAAACCAATAAGTACAAGTTGTATTGTTTCAAAAACTCGCCACTTAAGCAGAAGGGATTACAACAAAAGTTCCACAATCATGTCCATAGAACAAAAGCGATCCAATATTGCAGTGTTCGAGTCATCACTTCAAACACAACCCATAATAAGAGAGCACCAACACTCTCAGCTTTGAGGACAAAGATTCCCTTGAGGGAAGGGCAATGTCACATAAATAATATAATAATAATAATAATAAATACATAATACATAAACAATATATAAATTAATAATCAACTAATAATCACTATTATCGTAAGACAACACGACTCCTCGCAATAGGTGCCTAAGCCATATTTAAAGGAGGGCTTTTAATTGTAAAATGTCATCAATCATTTTATTCAATATGTGTCAATTATTATGAAGATGGATCTCTTCCTTATCTGGACACAGATTCTTCCATAACACACGAACTCGATGTTACACGTGTGATCATGTAGACAAAGAACCTACTAGTTCTAAAGCAGCAGTTCAAAAGAGAGAATGGTTAGAAGCCATAATGGAAGAATACCAATCCATAATGAAGGATGATGTGTGGGAAGTAGTTCCCAAACCAAAAGGTGAAAGTGCGGTATCTTCCAAATGGATCTACAAGATAAAACATACAACCGATGGAAGTATTGAGAAATACAAAGCCAGATTTGTGGCCCGTGGATTCTCTCAAAAAAAAGGAATTGATTATGAAGAGACATTTGCTCCTGTAGCAAGGTAAACTTCTATCAGAACCATCATGGCACTTGCAGCCAAGACGAAATGGAAGTTACACCAGATGGATGGGAAAACAACCTTCCTAAATGGTGTTATTGAAGAAGAAGTGTACATAGAACAGCCACAAGGTTTTGAAGTCGAAGACAGAAGGAAACATGTATGTAAGCTGAAGAAGGTTGTGTATGGATTGAAGCGAGCTCCAAGAGCTTGGTATGAAAGAATCGATAGTTTTCTGATGAGCTTGGGCTTTACCAAAAGTAAGGTTGGTCCTAACATTTACTTCAAGGTTATGGATGATGAGCCTGTCATATTATTGTTGTATGTGGATGATTTATTCTTGACAGGTAATGAGAAGCAAACCTCAGAGTGTAAGTAGAAGCTCGCTACAGAATTTGAGATGAAAGACTTTGGCTTGATGCATTATTTTCTAGGTCTTGAAGTATGGCAGAGCCCAAATGGAATCTTCCTTAACCAAGGGAAATATGCAGTAGAAATCCTGAAAAGGTTTGACATGTTGGAATGTAAAGCCATGACCACACCATGGATACACACTTGAAGTTGTTGGCTGATGCTTCGTCAGAATTAGTGGATGTGACACTATACAGACAGATCATTGGTTCATTGATGTATCTGACGAATACCCGGCCAAATATATGGTTTGCTGTGAATACCTTGAGTCAGTATCTGGTTGAGCCCAAACATGTTAACCTAGTAGCTGCAAAGCATGTGATGAGGTACCTAAAAGGTACAGTAGACTATGGTCTCAATTATACTAGAGATCATGACTTCAGACTTTATGGTTATACAAATTCAAACTGGGCAAGAAGTGTCTCAAATAGAAAGAGCACTTCAAGAGGATGTTTCAGTCTGGGGTCAGCCATGATCTCATGGCTAAGCAACAAGCAATCTAGTGTTGCTCTCAGCACTGCAAAAGCAGAATATATTGTAGCTTACTTCGCCAATTGTGAAGTCATATGGTTTCGGAAGTTGTTGTCAAATCTATTCGATCTAGAGATGGATGCTACCATGATCCTATATGATAACCAAAGTTGCATGAAGATGAAAAAGAAGCTCATGTTCCATGATAAGACGAAACACATAGAAATCCGATACTTCTACATTCGTGACATGGTGCAGAAGGGAGCTATAAAGCTCCAATATGTGAACACATATGAGCAGGTTGCAAATATGTTGACTAAGCCTCTGTCTCATGTGAACTTTGAACATTTTCGAGACAAGCTAGGTGTTGTCCATAAGGACATCCCTTGAAAGGGGGAGTAGTATTGATGATACTATGGTATCCTAATCACACCAGGTAGCTCAGTTGGGATTGATCATCCTTAGACTTGATCCCGTAATTCTGAAATGAAGGATCGTCTTAAATGTTGTTATTCATGAACTTGATCCCATAATTACGAAAGGAAGGATCGTCCAAGATGTTGGCATTAATCATCCTTAGACTTGATCCTGTAATTCCGAAAGGAATGATTGTCTTAAATGTTGATCTTGATGGACTTGATCCCGTAATTTTGAATGGAAGGATCGTCCAGGTTGTTAGTGGACTTGATCCTGTAATTTCGAAAGGAATGATCGTCTAGGATATTAGTGGACTTGATCCCATAATTCTGAAAGAAAGGATTGTTGAGGATGTTAGTGGAATTGATCTCGTAATTCCGAAAGGAAGGATCGTCCTGTGTATGTATGTGTTAGTCGTGATCAGTTTTGGTAGCTCCGCAAAGACTTGATCCCGTAATCCCGAAAGAGGAAAAATCGTTTGAGTACCACAGATGTGTTGTCCATGATCCTGTAATTATGAAAGGAAAGGATCACTTGTGTTGTCCATGATTTCATAACTCCGAAAGGAAGAATCATGTTGGTTGTTGATGATGATGTTGTTATACATGTCACATGTTGTTGTTATTCCAACTTTATGTTGATGAGTCAGCATCGTGTTGTCGTTGCTAGTGATGTAACAGTTTTTATACAAATGATGATGATGCTCCAACTCCATGCTGCAAATGATGATGCTCTAGTTCCATGCTGCACATGATGATGTTCCAACTCCAAGCTACAGGTGATGCTCCAATTCCATGTTGCAGATAATGATGCTCTAGCTCCATGTTGCTAATGATGTTCAAGTTCCATGTTGCAGATGATGATGCCTCAGTTCCATGCTACAGATAATGATGCTCCAGCTCCATGTTGCAGATGATGATGTTCTAGCTCCATGTTGCATGTGATGATGTTCCAGTAGTTCTATGTTTATGCAGATGATGATGATGCTCCAGCTCCATGCTACATATGATGATGTTCCAGCAAATGATGATGATGCTCCAACTCCATGCTGTAGGTGATCATCCAGTTCCATGTTGCAGATGATGATGGTCCAACTCCATGCTGCATACGATAATGTTCCAGTTCTATGCTGTAAATGACGATACCCCAGTTCCATGTTGCAGATGATGACACTCCAGCTCCGTGTTGTAGATAATGATGTTCAAAACTTTCGATCATCTATAGATGTACTAGACAATGTTCCAAAAGATGATGTCGATGATGCCTCCTTCCTCCTTTTGATGATGTTGTGTAGAGCCACACCAGTTGTTGTTGTTGTCAGTAGAATACCCTTCTTGTTAAGGGGGAGTGTTCAAATAATATAACTATAAAGAATATTCTACTAGTACTTTACATTATTATTATTCCTCCTTCGGGAGAAGTCACTAATGTAAAAGGTCATGTAAAAGTCATGAGGTAAACCCTCCGTTGTAAGTCGGGTCACATAATACCCCAAAAAGAATAATATAATTATTATTGTGAGTTCTCCTATGTAGGTCAGCCCTGTCAGTTTAATAGGTCGTCCTAGTTAGGGTAAAATGTCAATTGGAAGATTAGTATAAATAGGGAGGCACCCTCCCTCATTTATACACGCACACTTGTATTGCGCAAGAGAGAGAGACCAAACCCCAAGCATAAGAGCCAAAACACCAAATACACTAGTCCTCCTCCTTCTATGTCCCTCAGGGGACGTTAACCATCATCATCTTATGAGACCTTGTTCTTTGGTCATTGCATTTTGGTAATCCATATTAAGGAAGTTTTATTGGATTTTTCTCTTTAGGGTTTCCCAGGGTAAATTGTTGTGTACCTTGTAATTGTGTTTCTTTCAGTGATCCTCTTTATGTTGTTATTGTGAAAATGTATTAAATGCTTATCAAGTTAGGACTTAAGCTATAGCAGCATATAAAACTTAACAGGATAAGCATTAGTTTTAGTCCTCCTACGCTCCATTTTCACATTATTATACTACAACACAGTGTTTTGATAAAGCTGCTCTTCATAATCACCTTCAAACTCCTTGTCATAGCTTTAGAAATCCTAACTTAGGAAAGCCCCTCTTGTGCTGGAGTAAAGCCAGCCAAAGGGATGAACTGTTGTGGTGACATTGGGCACCCTTCCAAAGTTCTCTAGAGTTGCACTTTGTGGTTGTAATTTTTTACACTTTGAGTGCAAGTCCAGGAGATAACAACACCCAAGGGACATATTTGTGAGGGACATAGGCCCTACCAAGTTTTGAGGAAAATATCGCCTTTAATGTGCTCTTGTTATCCTCCAAGGGTCAGCAACCAAAGTTGCTTCCCTCCATAGAGTCTCCAAGTGTCTAGCAATGTTGTCACTTGGAGAATCTTTTTCAATCCTACTATAATAACTATAAGGTGGTAGCATCTCATGTTCCACAAAAATTAAAATCTCCCATTAGTAATATTATCTACATTGAATAATGGTTATTATCAATGACATTGGACTTAGTAAATAAATCATAATCATAACACTTCAACTTATTACATGAATGAAACTCCACACAAAATATCACTATCAAAGATTCGACCTTTGCAAATTTTAAAAATACAGGTGCAAAGCAATGCCAAAATATTTGAGTGTATTATGTCGTTATAACACCAATATGTCCAATGTGTAACATGGAAATACACTTCTAACAAGAGAGACAAAAAAAGATTAGAGTTTTTAGAACATGAAATATGATCCATTTTTTCTCTTGGAACTGTTGAGCAAATATTCCTTGTTACCAGCTAAGTTGTACTTAGTTGGATTTCAAGTGAGAAAGCAATATTTGAACAAGGATACTTGTCCATGATCAGAGTTCAGAATTCCATCAGGCCTTCTTGGCCCTTTTATTTTTTGTACCACATGTTCATACCCCCTTGGGGAAATTGTAATAAATGTGTTAACATGAGAGTTGTATGTAAGAGACTCGGCTTCCTAGGACTCGTTGATATTTGACGATTTTCTAAGATTTGAACCATTCAAAGCTTCCCGAAGCTCCCCTACTCGTTTTTAGTCAAATTTTCAGTAAATTGTAAGCCTTTGGATCCTAGATAACAAGGACCAAAGTGCATTCTCTTTTACCACATTGTTGTAAGCTTCAATAAAGTTTTGAGTAGGCTCCTAAGAGCCCTTAGGAGCCCACTCCCCATCCCCCTAGAGGGATCTACGTTGGTGAATCTTTTTCATGGTTTTGTCTTTGTTAGTATAGTTTTGCTTTACAACTTTGTCATTTCCAACTTCAATTTTTTTTATTGCAAAGTAATACAAATACTAACCCACTGCGCTATATCGAATTACCGAAAGGGAAGAGATTTGTGCACTGTTGTAATTAGAAAACCTTTTATTATTGTATTTTTTTTACTTTTAAAATATACCCCCTTGCTTTCCCAAGTACTGTTCCTGAACAAGGGCTTGCCTGAGTACTGGACCTGGAAAGAGATTCTTGAGTTTTCTTTTCTAACAAATAAAGCATTGTTCTAAAACCCGTAAAATCAACAAGGCCCATTCCCTATTATGCGCTGGATCTCTGCGGCTTTGACCGATCAGTTGATCATATCCAGAAAGGGATTGAGTGACTAGTTTAATTAGCTTTAACCTTCAATTAACCTCCCAAACAACAAAAATCCAACGTTGCATTTTGCTTTGTGTGGGAAAATTGTACAGTGGAAGCGGGAACCACCAAAAAGTGACCGCCAAGCCCCGTCAAGCTACATCCTTGTTGATGTAGTGTTGGACATCCCCCTGTGACTCCATTTAGCCCACATTTTCTCGTGTGATACCACACTTCGTGAGTTTGGACATATTCTGTGTACCTTTGTTGTATATTGGGAATCTCCCTCCCTCATAATCCACTCATATATTCATAAACTTAAAAATCCACGAAGAACAATTGCAATACATTTAGCACTCCGTTTTTAGCATTGGTCTTTGTTTTTTATCGTATAAGCATTTTATTTAATTTACAATGTGATGATTGATTATATTGCTCATGTTGTTGTAATAATTACTATTGCAATCTCTTACGTCATTTTCATAAAAACTCATAAACAAACCACCACTTAACGCTTAATCAGCCTTAGTAACTCTCAGGGTCTACTCCCCTTGGCTTCATTAGTAATTTGCCTAAACGAAAGAGTCAAGATCAAGTGATAGTACTTGACTCGAGACTTTCCCCAAGGACACACTTAGTGGGTTGAAGATTTATGCCACACCAACCTAACCCCCGAGATGCGTCAAAGGTGCCAACATTCCTCAAGTTGCAAGCCTAAATAAAAACTGAGACAAAGGTAGTGCACCTGTGGGTGCAAGTGTCAATCATTTGAGAAAATCTACAATGCACAAATGTAGAAGAAGATAGAGATGTGTTATTTACAAAATGATGTAGATAAACTACATTATAGGACCACTGGGGACATGTAAAGTACCTAAGATCATGATAGTGCTCAGAATGACATGTTGCTTTGACGATCTTCCCCATATGTACACGGCATACCTTCTACACTAGAGGACACATATCTACCTTTTCTTTTCCATTCTTTGCGTCTTATGCGCATTTTCTGCAACTAGCACTTCACCCAGATGCATGTCTCCATGTGCATTTACACATGTATTATCCAGAATTTATATTCTACGGAAGTTTGTAATAAGTAGTATCTGTATAGTTTAATGTTAGGAAAAAAAAGGATTTCATTTTGTGTTTTTCAAAATCTTAATTCATAATTGCAAATGAGCCTACATCCTTGTAACCAGATTATATATAATGTATCAAAAAACTCTTAAAAAACAAATTATTTAATATATTGCAGAGCAAAACATACCCAGCTTCACAATCATAAAGAAACAACAATGGTAGACTTTTGAGGCGTTATACTTACTTTGGTGGACTTGAATGGCTCTTCCTGAAAGATGACCTTGTAAAAGTCATCGCCTAGATAATCTGCAGCAGTCAGAGCATCCTTTCCTGCACCTTTATTGACAGCCAGTCCACCGGCAACAGCTGCACCAACAGCAGCAACTGCTAATCCAGCAACTGCAACAGGACCAGTTGCACCCAATGCAACCGCTCCCATGGCACCCACGGCTCCAACACCCATCCCTGCTGCAGTTGCTGAACCAGTTGCCAGAGCAACTGCTGCAAGCTCTGCATTCTCCAAGACCCACAGTATAATTGCTGAATAATCCACCAGACCAAGATATCTGTTGGACCAGTTTATAGTATCATCTGCATTTGGATATATTACAGGAGCAGAAAAAATATTGTGCTCTGAAAGTATCTGTACTGCATCTGCAATAGATGTATCTGCTGAAATTTCAATTACTGCAAAAAAGAAGCAATGCCAAATCAAAAGGTGCAATTCAGCATATACATAAAATAAAAGATAATCTTTGCAACCCATATTCTAATATTTTGTGAAACAAAAGTAAATCAAACAGGAAATTAAAAGTTAGGTTACATTTTCAAGAATGAAACAATTGCATAGAAGGTACAGTTCATGTGTGTAGTGACACAATGTACTGAAAAGAAAAAGAATTTTTCATCTAGTGAAAACGGAAGTTGTCCTTGTCAAACAAGATCATTAGCTCTATTCTTAGCCAACTACATGCACAGCCCCACTTCTGTCAGGCAGATTTACCTGTTTTGGCAAAATGGACCTTTCAGCAACTTTACAGATGGTAGTTTTCATTATCCACTAGACATTATATGTCTTAAAAACACATTTGAAGCATTAACAAACAAGTAAACCTTAGAACTAGGTTCATTTTGAGGTGCATAAAATAATAACTACAGAATTCTGTTTGTAGATGTAGGCATCTACTACAGTTTAAAGGTGCAGAGCACCAAATTCAGGTTTGAACTTTGTGAATTCAAGTTTGGTTGCTGCAAAATAAACATGGGTGCATTAGACCACCCACCCACTGTACATTCGATGAACATACATGTCAAAATTGCCTGACAGAAACCAATCTTAAAACTGCCATATTATTCGGCATATTTATCTTCAAAAACCATACCACATGAATATGGGATAGCTGGTGACTGCGTTTTTTCAGGTATTTCTTGTTTTTGTGGCAGCGGGGTCCGTCAAAAGTATGCAGTATAGGTACTCATTGGATGCAAAATTTAATTCCGCATTCAACGAAAGCCCCTACTCAAAATTTGAGTAAAAACACAAGAAGATTTGTTAAAAATACAAACAAAAAAAGTAGTTTTTTATGACAAATATATCAAGTCAACCATTATAGTTGACTCATTTTATTGAAATTCTATTGGTTCTTGAATTCCAACTCATCAAGAAGTTATGGTTGGCTCATTTTCTTATATGATGGCTCGTTTTCCTATAAGGCCCATTTTAGACCCCAAAATTCCTCTAACGCAAACTATTTGTTGGTTTTCCCCAGGGATGGCGGTTTCCAAGGTAAAATACCTTGTGCAAACTATGTATGATTATTTGATATTTTCATTATGTATTATTTGTTATTTCCAATGTGCATTATTTGTTAAGTAAATCAGTGTATTGCTATATCTGATTCAGTTTTGTGTTAAATTAAGATTGGTATAAAAATCAGTGAATAAATACCAATAAAATCTGGGTTACAAAAGTTTAACGGTTGGATACAAATGCGTGGGCTCTCTCGTGAAACGCCTGTTGAAATATTGTAACTTTGAAGAATATTCTAAATGAATTTTACTAGTGTAACCTATCGGAGATGTTAAATCCTCCATCGAGATGTTACTATTGTATTTGGTCATCACAGAGTCATGAGGTAAAACCTCCATTGTAAGTCAAGTCAATAGAACCCCCCAACGTTAAATCAATTGAAGATGAAGTTGTCATTGGTGAAGAAGGAGGATTATATAAATTCAAAGGACATTCAAAAACAACCTGTTATCACCAACCTAGTAGTTGCCTATGTGAGATGGATCAAAGATGGACGGTAGAGGGACAAGCAACTAAGGAGGTGGAACCAAGATTGCATCGACTCCCAAATAGATGGTTGTCACGCCAATCGTGGCAGTCTTCACTTTATGTTGTCTTAGCCCAAGACAACAATGGGGGAGACCCAGATCTACTCCCAACAGGAGAGATCGGACCTAGACACCATATCAGATCAAAAGGACTTGAGGTACGTAAGGTGTAAGGTGATAGAAACCCTAGATCTATGGATGACGTCACTAGGTGAACCAAGGCTTCGGATCAAGGTTTAGGAGGTATGAAATTTGATCCAAGTTGGGACACAGGTGACCTATGAGGCAAATACTGGATCTGGGGTAAGGTACTAGCAAAAAGGTGAAGATATCCACTGCCTTGGGAAAGGTAACCAGGGAAGGCAAGAACAGGACTAGGGCTATCTAGTACCAATGGACAGACTCGTAGGAAGATATGACAATGTAAAAGCACCCGAGCCACCAGGAAAAGGTCAAAACCCAAGAGAAAGAGGCAAAAGAGAGGGTAGCGCTAGGGTTGGAGATCAGTGCCTTTTAGATCTAGGTCAATGGAGTCAGTTTCTGCCCAGCATTGAAAGAGACCCACCTGGGTATAGACCCAATCTACAAACCCAAAAAGTGGTTTTGTCGAAAAAGGCAAATCACAGGGAAAAATGGCAGCATGGAGGATAGCGCTAGGGTTTGAGAACCAGTTTTTTAGATCTCGGGCAACAAAGTCACTTCTAGCTCAGCGTTAGGGAGGACCCACTTGGTGCATGACCTGATCTACAAAACACAGAAATGATTTGCCGAGAACTCAAGCAAAATGAGCCATAATATTTTTTGGTTTTTTATTATTTAGGGTTTTTAAGGTAAAAATGGAAATACAGATGTCAATGGATTGAGATCCAGAAGAGAAGCACTAACCTGTAGATCTTACCTGGAAAACCTTGTTAGATGCCTTAATGATGATGATCCTTACTATCCCGATCAATTAGAGAAGATTTGAGTGAGTTTTGTGCCCAACGTTTTGCCCCAAGAAGCCACTGCGCCCCCTCTCCTACACAACAAACATCAACCATATCAGATTTGTTGCATCATGAGAAAAAAACAAATGATACAGAAAAATAGCAAGATGAAATCATAGATCGCATTGATGCTAATGAAAACCCCCTGATACAAAACACATCCAAGCCAAGCGAGTTGAGGAAGCCCTACAAAAACGCCCAAGTTGAAGTTGCCCTCCTGTAAACAAGACAATGTTTCCCAAAAAACTATATAGATCTCACAAAAATTTCCTGAATGCTAAGAAGCAAAAGATTTTCCAATCACCAACTAACACCAGATGTAAAGGAGATCCAAAACATTTCCACAATAAAAGTTTTTTTATTATCCAGATCCAAGAGCCAAAGACCCCTTGCAAATGAGAAGCTCTCTCCTTTAAATACGAATGAGAGAACCAAAATCTTAAACACTTTTCAAATGGGTGGCTAAGATTAAAAGATACAAATGTTATAATCAATGGTTGAGATGAGCTCAACATACAATACATGGATCAATACCATCATATAATATAAAAGTGGACTAAATCACCCTAGGAGAGGGGATTCCACTCAACAAAAAATAAATGAGGCACATGGTGGGTCCAGGGAGTCTTAACTAACTTCCTTTGGGTGTCCCCATGGCACAATAAAAATAATATAATTTTTAAACTGTGAAATTGTGCCTCCTTGAGGAAATCATGAGCCTCCAAAAGCTCCAGAAATTAATATTATATAACCGAAAAATAGATGTGGGCTCATCCAAGTGCTACAACTGTTGGAGAAGAAGTAGACATCACCCTCATCATCAAAACTCATCCCATGCCATTTCCTTGCCTCAGTAGGCCAAATCGAATTCTTCAGTAGCCATTTTAATTATTTTTTATCTACCTCGAGAAACGTGATATGCCAGAAACTGCCTCCTAGGGTGCCTACGTTATCCAATTAAGCCCACCAACATCTCTAGGAGGGGGGTAATATGGTACAAACAAGTGGCTGGACCTCCCATGCCTCATACAACGCCCTAGGAGATCCAAGAAAAATATCTCCCTACTCAAGCAGGCCATCCAGTATAGTAAAACTGCACCAAAAGGGTACTCTAAGCCTAACCATCTCTGCAAGTGCCCTGTTGCCGCCTAATACACACTTTATGACACGGGAGAGTCTCCAACCCGCTTTGTGTGTCCTTGGGGGCAAGTTAGAGCTGGGGACCACTGTCACCACAGTCCACAACTCCTCCGTTTAGGCTAGATCCCAACAGANTTTAGCTAGTATCTCATTTCCCCTTTAAAAACTTGAATGTAGAAAATTAAGATGGCCTTTTCAGGAGGCTTAATATCTTGAGGGAGACTCTTAACCAATTCATTAAATCTTTTGTTAAATCCTTCCACTGTTTCATTATCTTCATTATGGTTAGAGTGCAAGGCAGTTAACAAGGAATGATGATCCCTCTTATCTCCCCATTTATCATTAAAAGCTTCAATGATTCCCTTAAGGTCTTTAAACTTGTTATCGTCATGTTCCATAAACCAATCAATGGCCTCTTCCTCTAAGGACAAAACAAAGAGTTTCATCTTCACATCCTCATGGTTGTGTGCCATACACCATCTTGCAATACACAAATTGAAATTTCTGATGTGGGCTTTAGCACTTGCAACATTGTTTCCTTGAAAAGAAGGCAACTTATCAACAGCTTTCTCTGGAATTTCATGAGGGTAACCAACAATATTAGAGAAATCACATGGTCCATAATAATTACTCATTGTTCAAGCTGGTTTACTTAGATAAACCACAAAGGCATATTAGAAATTTGCTTCTTCTCCAAGACTTGTAAAGATTCTACAGGGAGCAAGTTTGTTTAACTTCCTCTAAAAACCTTTTCAGGATCTAAGAGGGAGCTAAGCAAACCAAAGGGCTCCAGGTAGAATACCTTACTATTTTTATTTTTTTTGAAGTGGAGTCGCCACTTGGAGAACAAGTAAACTTCTAATAATAAATAAATAAAAATTTTAAAATTAAGGTTATTAAAAAAAAAAAATTTACTAACACTTAAAGAATTAAATTTTAGAATTAAAGAATTAGATCTAAAATTATTTAATAAATGTCAAGACCAAGGACAAAAGACTTGTCCCCGGCAACGGCGCCAAAGATGTTGCCGCCTATTACACACTTTATGACACGGGAAAGTCTCCAACCCGCTTTGTGTGTCCTTGGGGGCAAGTTAGAGCTGGGGACCACTGTCACCACAGTCCACAAGTCCTCCGTTTAGGCTAGATCCCAACAGAGCCAAGGGGGGTAGTCCCTACAGGAAAATTAGTTCCATATTTATTAACTATTAGTTAAAGGGATCTTTTACTAAGACTATAAAATTACAAGACCAGTGCCTAGATTAAATGGAGTCAAAAATTACAAGTTACAAACTTACAAAAAAATAAGAATGATTATCCACAGTTGCCTACGCTAAGCAAGATTTACAATATTAACAATATGAACCAATGCTAAAGAATTACACAATATGAACAAGTTATTATGTTACAGATCAAAGGACAAATTACTTTCAAGTTACAAGGTTAAACAATGCGATTACTTAAGGAAATGAATTAAAGGNTTACGCTAAGCAAGATTTACAATATTAACAATATGAACAAATGCTAAAGAATTACACAATATGAACAAGTTATTATGTTACAGATCAAAGGACAAATTACTTTCAAGTTACAAGGTTAAACAATGCGATTACTTAAGGAAATGAATTAAAGGTGCCACCATATGAGATTTCAAAACTGAAAGAAAATACTTGTAACTGAGAAATGAAAGTGCTTGCAGTAAAAGCCTTGAACAGCAAGGCAAAGGTAAACCGTAGTGACCTGTGTTTGTAGGACGTTTTGCAGTGTCTCTTGGCAAATTTTAATAAATTTTATTAAAGTTGGAATCTTTGATTATGTTTTAGAACCGGTGGTGTGACTACCCCGATCTAGTTCTTCTCAAACCGAAGAGGGATTGCTGTTGCGCTCAACAGGTGGAAGCAAANAGAGGGATTGTTGTTGTGCTCAACAGGTGGGAGCAAAGCCCACCCCTAGCTCACAGGTCAAACCCCAATGGCCCGGTGCTCACAAGGAGGACGTCGATGCGCCTAGAGACCCCCTNGAGTACGTTGATGCGCCTAGAGACCCCCTCGGTCTACTACCCCTTGCAGCTTCCGAGTCACTGTTTTTAATCAATTCGAAAATCACTAGATGGATGCCTATTAANGTGTCACTGTTTTTAATCAATTCGAAAATCACTAAATGGATGCCTATTAAACTATGACTTCCCTTTCCCCTGGTCGTATCTCGGAGTACCCCGGAGGGTGATAACCGAGTAGAGGAGTAGGATGTGGGAAGTTGTTGTTGGTAAGTTTTAAGAGTAAATTTTANGGACTTCCCTTTCCCCTGGTCGTATCTCGGAGTACCCCGGAGGGTGATAACCGAGTAGAGGAGTAGGATGTGGGAAGTTGTTGTTGGTAAGTTTTAAGAGTAAATTTTAATCTTGATGGTTAAGATGCAATGTAAATTTTAAGTTATCAACAAGATCACCAAGCGGTATCCCTTATGGGAGGTGCTGGTATTCGATCTTGGACTAAAAAATTGAATGTGAAGATTGTAGCAGGAAAATAAAAGTGTTGTTTTAATTACCTAAGCCCCCACTTCTCCTGCTTTTCATATCCAACTTGAAGTCCCTAAAGGGAGATGACAAGTGGATAGAGGATACACAGGATATATGGGTTGTATGATTACTCTTTGACAGGAAAATAAAAATAAAAATGCTGAACTTGAAAGAAACTGTAACTTGCTAGAGTAATATTAACCTCACAACAATCTTTGTGACAGAGATGGTAGTCTGTCACAGAGA
>LPNX010623002.1:0-15138 GCA_001517045.1 Pseudotsuga menziesii
TCTCAAAAAATCCAAGTAAGTTGAGGGATGCCTGATTTTTCAGGTTTCTATTGCATCTAACGTGCACAAAAAGGTCCCTCATCTTCTTGCACACACCCTCCTCTTCTAGATAGCCATTTAAGAATGCCGACTTGACATCCATTTGATGAACATGCCATTTGTTTTGTGCAACAATGCCCAAAACTGTTCTGACTGTATCCATGCATGCAACAGGTGCAAATGTTTCATTGAAATCGATGCTGGGTTGTTGTGTGAACCCTCTTGCTACCATTATTGCCTTTTGTTTTTGTACATTCCCATCAACATCTTGCTTTGTCTTATAAATCCATTTGACAATGATTACATCTTTGTCTTTTGGTACATCAACCAGTTCCCATGTCTGGTTCTTGTCAATGCATTCTATTTCTTGATCTATGGCTTGTGCCCATACTTCTTCCTCAACAGCTTCTTCAAATGTTACTGTATCATATATAGGAGAAAATAATGCAAAGAGAGAGAATAAATTAGGTGTACCAGCTTCATATATCTCTCCTAGACTTCTTGTCTTCACCGGTTCTGTCGATGCCGACCTTGACAAAATGCCTAATGGAGTATACTGTCCTCTTGGTGTGCTTGTTAGTGTAGCTTGAGCTGCTACTTGTGTCGATGGTCCTTGTGATGAACCATGTCTTGGTGTCATGGGAGTCAACAGTGCTCCGACCGGTTGACTTACATGTGGTATTTGAACCACTTCCTCTTCCATATCATCATAGTCGACATTCGACACAATGTTGACAGTTCCATCCCATGATTCATTCTCGACAAATTTAACATCTCGACTGATTATCACTTTCCTTGCGATAGGATCATACAACTTGTATACTTTTGTGTCTTTTGAATAACCGACAAAAATACATTTCTGTCCTTTCTCGTCTAGCTTCCTTCTCAGCTCATCTCGAACATGAGCATATGCAACAAAACCAAAAACTTTTAAATGTGAAACATTATGATTCATACCTATCCATTCTTCTTGGCGAACTTTGTTCTTCACACTCATTGTCGGACACCGGTTCATAATGTATTCAGCAGTTGCAACTGCTTCTCCCCAACACTCACTTGGCAAATGCTTGGCTTCCAACATGCTACGTGCCATCTCCATGATGGTTCTATTCTTTCTTTCGGCAATACCATTCTGCTGAGGTCTATACCGTGCAGTGAATTGTTTCTCGATGGCATGGGTCTTGCAAAAATTCTTGAATTCATTTGAAACATATTCACTTCCTCTATCGGTCCTTCAGATATTGATGCGATGTCCACTCTGGTTCTTCACGAGTGCCTTGAACTGTTGAAAATAACTAAATGCATCAGATTTATGTTTCAAGAAATATACCCATGTTTTTCTTGAGTAGTCATCAATAAAAGTTAGAAAATACTTGTAGCCACCAATGCATGATGTCTGCATTGGACCAGAAATGTCAGAGTGCACAATTTCAAGTGGTGTGCGTGCTCTATAGGACTTTCCAACTGGAAAAGTCTCTCTGTGCTGCTTGCCAAAAATGCAGCCTTCACAAACCGTCTCTGGTCTGTCAATAAATGGTAATTCTTTCACCATATTCTTTGTGTGTAATAGATTTAACCCACCAAAATTCAGATGTCCAAATCTGAAATGCCACAACCAGGATTCATCCTAAACTTCTGTCTGAAATGTAGCTTGCAAATTAGCGTTGCAATTTTCTCTCTTGTTGAGGAGCTCGACTATTTCTTCACTTTCTGCCTTGAATGCAGCTCCTGTGTTGGTTTTCACTTTCATGTCGGGAACTATCCTCAATGGAAACAAGCGGTTGCTTGTCATTGACACTTTCGCTATCAACTGGTCGCTTGGACGCTTGTCTTTAATCACACAATGATAATATTCCATGTAAACTATGTAGCCTTTTTGTAACAACTGTCCAATGCTTAACAAATTATGTTTCAGACCTTCAACATGATAGACATCAGGGATGTATTTACTCTCCCCTTGTTTGGTTAGAATATCAAGAATGTCTTTTCCTAAGACAGTAACTTGGACATTGTTTCCAAGTGTAACATCAGTTTTAACTGAATTGTCTAGAGTCGAAAACAAATTTAAATTACCAGTCATGTGGTTGCTGCATCCTGAATCTATGTACCATATGTCATGTGGAATTTCTTGAACAACATTGCATTCAACTGGAGATATTGATGCCATTAACATTGCACTTGTCGAAGTGCTCACATTAGTCGACTGATTTGGACTTTGTCTTCCTTGGTCATATTGTTTCTTCCTACATTCATATGCATAGTGACCAAATTTCTTACATTAATGACATTGAATTTTTTATTTATCAAACCTCTGGCAACTTGGCTGACTTGGGTTCTGATTATCTCCTCTACCATCGACATTTGCAGGACTTCTGCCTCGTCCTCCTCTTGAAGAACTTCTTCCTCTACCTCTGAAGTTGTTTCTGCCCCTACCTCTACCATGGCTTATGGATGAATGTGCTGCAAATGCACCTTCCAATGATGTCTATGTGTTCTTCTAAGGCCACAACCAAATTTTCAAATCTTGGGGGAAGACATCTGAGAACTTTTTCAATAACCCTTTGGTCTTCTATGGCTTCTCCATGAGATTTTAGTTGGTTTATCAACCCAACAACTCTGGTGTAGAATGTGTCTACATTTTCTGAATCTTTCATGGACAGAGATTCAAAATCTCTTCTCAAAATCTGCAGCTTGGATGTCTTTACCTTATCCAAACCTTGATAGGCAGTCTCCAATGTATCCCATGCTTCCTTAGCATTAGCTTTTGCTGCTATTCTTGGGAGTATGCTTTCATGCATAGCTTGATGTATGAAATACAAAGCTTTTCCATCTTTCTTCCTCTATTATCTCAAGACATCTTTCTCAGCCTGTGTGAGATTGTTATATGCTATCATGTCTATTGGTTCTACATAACCATGGTGGACTATCTCCCAGAAATCTTGACCTCTGAATAAAGCCTTCATTGTTAAAGACCAGTATTCATAATTCTTTCCTGTAAAAATGGGAGTTTGTAATGAACCAGAAATGGAAGCTATTTCCACCTTTTAAGACAAGATTTATTTCCTAAATCTTGGGCTGATATAAACTTTGCTATACCAGTTAGCCAAAACCAAGTCGACTAAACTTGAGTTTACCGGTGAGTTAATATTAAATATTAATTTTCAGTTTTTCACGTTGACCCCTGTTTCTTTTTCACTTTTGGAGTAAAACTTGTCTATCTCCCCACTAGACAAGTTTATAAATTTTAGTTGGTCTTTTCACTCGACTAAATTTACTTCAACTTACTTCTCGGTTCTACCTACTCATTTTACCTCGACCACTTGTTACCTCAAAGTCGGCTGACTTCTTCGACTTATCAAGTCGCTTCCACCACTCAAGTCAACTGACCTCTTCGACTTCTCAAGTAGGCTCACCTTAGTCGGCTGACTCAACCCACCTCTCAAGTAGGCTCACACAACCGACCTTGTGAGTTCACTTTGGTCGAAATCTAGAAGGTATTTTTCTTAGTCTAAGAGACTTAAGAAATTATAAATGCTTTTCACTTGTGAGTAAGATGAAGTAAAATAGATACATTTACAAATCCAAATAACTTATAAAACCACATGCCCAAATATGTAGGAAGACTTGAGTCGACCAATGTGCGGTAAAATCCTGGAACTTTCACGCGGTGAGATTTTTATGGGTATTTACCCAAGTAAATCTAACAAAGTATTACAAATTTGTCGGTCCACACTTGTCGATCTACAGAACTTCGGCTCTTCCACTAAATGTCGGTCTACAGAACTTCGGCTCTTCCACTAAAACACATACAGAGAAGCTTGAGCTTCAACTTCTCTTTTCTCACCCTAAGTTCCTCCAATGTCTATTGTGTGTAATGTTTCTAATCTAATTTACAATTTATAGGCAACCTGAAGATTGCTTCTACATGGGTCGACTCACTCACCATTAAACACTGTAATAACTATCTACTTAATAACTTAGCTTGACAATTAAATTCGACTGGTTTACATTGCCTAATCGTAGACTCTTCCCTCTTGTGAGACTGAGAAACAAGATCTTGACAGAGTCAACCGGAGTCAGGTACGGATCTGTCAGTAATTACATTTTTCTAACCGTAGTAAACGCTCAAAGCCTATGACCTAGAAACCCTACCAAACTGCTCGCCCGTTCATATGGATTTAAAAGCCATAATGACGTTTATACCGCAATCATTTATTGCCTTTGGCGTTCAATTAGATGTGTGGTGCTCCGATTCATAAAAACCAATAAACCAGAAATAACTCAAGACGAGATGAAGGCAGAACGGGCGCAGCAATTGCCATAGAAAAAGTTTCATGCTGCTTCGGTCATCCATTTCTTCGCCAGATATACCTTCTTTATCGTATAATATGAGGAGCCTTGTTGACATTTTTGGCATTGGTCCGCTCTCTGGTACAGATGTGGAGTCAATTAGCAACGGTAATACAGAAACTTTTATCCGCATTCACAATATAGCTAAGGAAAAATTCTCTAGAATCGCCACTGGGCGATTTTACTTCCAGTCTGCCAGATCCGCTGAATTCCATAGTGCTCAAACCCAGTATAAGCCTTTAGCGCGGAGGCGTGATCTCGTTGTCGAACATCTCAGAGACTTGTACGTTGGGGAGCCGAATAAGTTGACTGTTTTGTATGGGGAACTCTGCGTTGATCCGTTCAGGTCGGGGAGAATTTATACCGTCATGAAAGAGGCAGACACCGAGCATGGCATTGCTCTTTCAATCGTTGCTTCAGCTTCTCTGTTCAGCGATCAATCTTTTGCAAAATGGGCACGAACATTGCGTAAGGGCACGAAAATTGCGGTGAAGCAGCCACTCTTGGTTGAATCTCCTGATGGCTATAAGTTTCTTGACATAGATAATCCAAGGTCAATTGTGAGCATAGAGAGGTTCCCGGAAAGCAGCACTACGAGATTCGAGGATTGGTCTGCCAAAGGACTACGCGCGCATGATGCGGAGGACTGGGAGGCATGTGTCCAGAATTACACTAAATGCGTAAAAGTCCTTTCGCTCGAAGCCGAAAGCCGTGATAGAAATGATCAGATATCACTTCTGTTCGAATTGCGCTCCAAGAGATCACGGGCGTACCTTGGACTTTGCCAATATTCCGATGCGCTCGAAGACGCTAATATCTGCTGCCAGTTGTTTTCTTATTTGGATAAAGATTCATATCGCCAGCCGATCTTGCAAGTATTGCGCCTCCAAATTGAATCACTTTTAGCTTTGGGAAGATACAAGGACACATATTCGTTCAGCTTGGAGGACTTTTTACCGAGTAACAGTCTTGAAGAAACTGAATCTATCTTCCATTTCTATGATCAAAAGTGTATCGAATATTACCGTGTGGGGGAAGCGATAGCGGGGATTGGTAAAAGTTCAAAAGATTGCAAACCGGATGTTGATTTTATAGGACCTATAGAGATAAAAAACTCAGACAAAGGACAGGGCAGAGGACTGTTCGCTACCGAGTTTGTGGAAGCCGGGGCAGTATTGCTTATTTGCAGGGCTTTGTTTAGGTGCGAAGATTACAGTTATCCATTGATGCACGCTCCCATGTCAAACGGTCTTGTTCAGAATGTACAAAATGCGATCAATCAGGCAGGAGATCATGTACTGACGTTTTTCCTTTCGCTAGACCCTTCCGACGGCAATCTCTTCAAAGCATCCATTCCTACATTATCGGGCTTCTTCGCCTTGGACAATGCTGAATGCCCGTCTACTTCGCCAAATCTGTTTATCCGTGGATTATATGAGAATCTCGGCACCGAAGGTATCCTCCGTATCTTAAGAACAATCGCGTTCGATGATATGTCTCCAGAAAACCTAAATAATTGGAGGAATCCAGCTGAAAAGAGGCGTTACTACGGCATTTGGCTGATTCCGTCTTTCATAAACCATTCTTGCCTGCCGAACGCCTCCAGAATCAATGTTGGCGATGTTATGAGTATTCATGCGACCAAAGACATCAACATTGGCGAAGAGATCACCATCCCCTATTTCAACGTTCTTGTTCCATACCAAGTTCGCAAGGCTGCTTGCAGTACGTGGGGGTTTAGCTGTGTCTGTGAACGGTGCCAGTTAGAAGCTCGAATTGCAGTCGCTCTTCATGATCCGAAAAGTAATTATGAAAAACTCCTTTCGGCCTTTCTGAAAGTCGGCCTCTATGAGACCGATGCTGATTCTTCCGGAAGCAGCATAGATGTGGAAGCCATGGGCAAGCTTTCTGAGGAACTGGATGGCTGGTTCGATTCTCTGGGAAGGTTTTTGGGAGAACATGAATCAATGTGGATTCGGTCTTCGTTTATTCTGCCTTATCTTGCCCGGCTCCAATTAAATTTGGATGAATTCGATCGCCTTCAATACGAAGAAAATGCTTACAGAAAAACAATGAATAACCTAACAATTATGAAAGAAGCACTGATTGCAACTTGCCCTGGTGACATTCGACGTCTGCTTTTAGATTGCAGAAGCATGGCGATCTACAAACAGATTGCGGCCATCCAGCCTGAGTATGAGGGTTTTTATCGACGCATCTTCAATATCAACAATTCTTGCGATTCTGTATATGGGTCCCAGAAGCCAAAGATAATTCAGGTTATTCTTAGTAAGTTTTCGAATAGTTCTATCTTGTTGGACTGATTGTTATCTCAATCGTACTGGGTTCTTTATTTTTCCTGTAGCATTCTGCCAAAAAATTTTACAGTTATTTCGAGAAAAGAATACCGTTACAAATCAATATTTGGTTACTTTCAAATTTATCAGGAATCGATTGATCTTGAACGGTGCCATGTGTAAAATCAGAATCAGTGTTCACCTTAAACATCTAAATGAAGTTGGGAAAAAATGATTTTGATACACATTTGATAGTTCTATTGTTTGCTTAAACTAGTTTCAAATCTATGTTTGTAGCATTCCTTTCCGGAATCGATTGATCTTGAACGGTGCCATGTGTAAAATCAGTGTTCACCTTAAACATCTAAATGAAGTTATGAAAAATAGATTTTGATACCTATTGTTTGCATAAACTAGTTTCAAATCTATGTTTGCAGCATTCCTTTATATGTTTGGTTTAGAAGACATAATCATACACATTTTAATCCATATGTTTGTGGTTTAGAAGATATAATCATACATATTCTAATCTAAGGGTAACAAAGGTAGCATTTGAGGTGTTTCATTAGCGTATTAATTATATTAAGTTAACTAGATCCATAATAAGAATAAGGAGATTGAGTGCACAAATAACAGTAAGACATCTTATTTTTTATTAAGGTTAAGTGGGTTTCACCTATAGGTTAAATCCTTCATCAGATAAAAGATAAAGTTTACATCCTACATGAGATAAAAGATAAAGTTTACAAATTGTCTAACATAATGTAACTACCTAATTCATTGTATAATTTATTTATATAAACTTAAATCTATATTCTAGTTCTTAAGGTAGGGTTTAGAAATTATGTAACATAATGTAATTATTTAACTCGGTGTATATTTTATTTATAAAGACAAAAATCTATAGTATACTCTTTAATGATAGTCTCATGGAAAGAGTATATTAAAATGTTAGAATGAGAATTGACCTAACCTATTGTATATTTTATTTATATAAGCTTAAATTTACATTCTAGTTCCTACTCTTTATACTAAATTTCTACATTCTACTTTTTATTGATTGCAAGAGTATATTAAAATGGAAGAATGGGAATTGATTTTTTTAAGAAGCCAACCCCGACACACTACAAACTCACTAGACTATTATAGTAGCAATTACAACAAGATAGAAAGTAATAATGATTTTTTTTTATGAATAGCAATTATTATAATATAGAATGTGATAATAAATAGTTTTTAGGAAAAATATACAAGATAAATGTATAAGACAGAAAAATCACTTTGTTCATAAATTAGCTTTTCAAGGCTTGAAATCTTTTAAAAAAATAATTTTTAAATAGTAGTTCACTTCATCATAAGTGCTTTAAAATAGTAACTTATTGGCATTCATTCAAAAATCCATGAAACCAAAAATCAAAATGTTAAAATGTGAATGAGTCTTTCACCTCATAATACATTATAGCAAATGCAACCATAACAGTTTTCTATGTGTGTTATTGGTCATTGTTAATTGGAGGATAGAGTTACATAAATCCATCTTAAAACATGAGATGTATCAAGTAACAAGAGGAATCAAATTATTGAGTTAAATGATAAATAACAAGAGAAAATTAAATGATAAATTTAAAAAAAAAAATGACCTCTTTTGGTACTTGATAAACATCCCCCATAGTGAGATGTAGAACACCTTGTCACATTGGGTATAATAAAACAAATTGGAAATCCATATGAGAGAGATATGAGAGACTAGACTATTTAGAATTTGAAAAACATGGAAAAACTATGGGAGATTGAAATGAAAAAGCACAAGAGTTTAGATACATATGCTCATTTTGTGACTTAGATGTTGTGGTGAAGACATTGCATAAAATCTAACCCTGAATTTGTTATGTGTAGAAAGTGGAGAAGCGTGTATACATTGAAGGAATAAATGATCTATTACATAGGTAAAAGGTGAAGCCTACAAAAAAAAATTATTCCCAACTTTAATATCGACAAATATATTCCAATGTGTTCAGGCTTTTTAAAGCTAAAACTATGGCTAAACTTTATTTTCTCACCAATATTGCTTGTATCAAACCAATAGACAATAATTTATCTTTTGTAACATAAAAATAAGATTAAATTAAGATATAAAAATATGCATTATAACTATTTATCCACAAAATTTCTACAATTTCTTACAACAATAAAAATCCTTACTACCATACATTACAAAAACAAAAAACCTAAATTACAAATATGGTGAAGTATATTACAAATGAAGAGGTAAATTGACCCAATTTGATTTAGGCATCATTATTAGTTGGTATAATGAAATAATAATTATTATAATAAAATAAAAATAAATTTTTAAATATTTTTAATAAAGAATTAATTTTGATATTGTTCATCAAAATTACAATTTAAACTTAATTATTAATTAAAGATATAATTATTTTAATAATATGCATTATGAATTTAAAATAGAGAAATAAATCATGGAATTAAATTAAACAACCTTTTATTAAATAATTTTTTTATTGCAAAACAATTAGATATATATACATGTTGTAATGTATATATTTAGAAGATTAATTCATTGAAATAACACACATTTTCTCTATGTCAATGGCATTTGTTACTCTTAAAGTTGGATTTAAATTTCTAGATATCAATATTAGTTACCTTTATAATTTATCACGAATTAAACAAAGTTGATTGATCTTGAACGATGCCATATGTAAAATCAATGTTCACCTTAAACGTTTAACTGAAGTTATTAAAAAATAATTTTGATACATGTCCTTTATTTTCTAGTTCTATTGTTTGCTTAAGCTAGTTTCAAATCTATGTTTTGTAGCATTCCTTTATATGTTTGGTTTATAAGACATAATCATACACATTCGAATCCAAGGGTAACATTTGCGGTGTTCCATTAGCATATCAATTATATCAAGTTAAGTAGCTCCATAATAAGGAGATTGAGTGCATAGATATAACAGTAAAAAAAGAAATTCTATTAAAAAAATGAGGTATCCTTGGTCACATCATCAAAAAGATAGAAATGATAATCATTTTTATTAAGGTTAAGTGTGTGGTTTTGTAATATCCCCTAATTCATAAACATTTAATTGTAAAATTATATTCTGCACTGTACGTTCTGAAACATTATCTGTGCTGATAAATTCTAGAATGTATGTTTTGATGAGTTTGGATGAATGTGGTGTCTTCCCAAACGCCCCCTTGAGGAAATTTGTAACAACTACATTTTTCATTTAATGAAAATATGAATGAAAGGCACAAGCCACGTTAAATAGAAGACCATGCGTGCAAAGGTGAGAGACGTAGAGCAGTAAACCTCAAGAAAGTACATCAGGTGTCGAAAACGCCCTAATGGAACCATACAGACCCTCGAAAAAGCAAGGCATAGTGGTTGATAGGTATTCAATGGTGAATAGACCGCAGTTGCGGAATGAGATTGGATAGACCCTTGAGAATTAGGGGATGCAATGGTTGACTCAGATTCCATGAAGAAAGGACTGCAACTGCAGAAGTAAGACCTAGGCAACCAAACTATGAAGGAGCATATGCGAGGAGGTAGGACATTGTTGAGTATGCTCAGAACAAATGAAATTTTTCTGTGTGAGAACTCTGTGAAGTGTCAGGAAAGAGTTGAGAGAAATACTTTCTATGTGATAACTCTGAGAAGTATTAGGAAAGGGATTTCTTCCTGGAACCTGAACTGAGGTTAGATGTCTCCTCTCTTTGAACACATAGTTGAACACATATATGTGCCTAATATACAGTGGGCTAGAACGTGGTTGTAACTTTCTCATTGCGGTTGAACATAGCAATAGGTTCCATTACTGGTTTTTTATTCTATAAACTATTGAGCTCAATGTATGTTGTATATGTGTAAACAAGTGTTTCATTATCAATAAAATGACAAATATCAGCTTTAGATTTATTGATGGGAATGATGCTTATGAATGGGTGTACTCACACATTGTTTTACATGATTATACCTTGCATTTGGTGAGATGATAAATCAGATGTAGTACTATTGTTTATACATAGTTACCTATATGTTGCATGAATCCCAGTGATTGATGAAATCAAGGCATGTCTCTATGTGTATGAATGTATATTTCAATGTGATAGAGGTGATAAATGAAGCCTTAGATTTGTTGATGAAATCATTGCTCATGACCCACTGTATGATCATATAGCTAGGATTGTGTATATTATGTATGCACCTATTTTGTTTGAGGAACCATAATTTGTATAATGATAAAGACCCTTGAAGGAAGCACACAGTAGAATAGTGTAAAGGATTAAGTAGATTTTACTATTATGAATGTCCCTGCATTTTTCTTAAGTCCATGGAGAGTGGAAGCCTGGTTACAGAGTCAGAATGCATCTGAATCGAGTGTTTTGCACCCCGAAATTCACCTTCGGAGGGCGGGAAGAAAAAATAACAAGGAATCATGTTGGTTTTTGCACCCCAGAATTCACTTGCGAAGGGCAAAAGATGAAAGGAGGAAATGGGGAAAAGGTTAAGGAAAAAAAGCATTTATTCTTTGGGGTAGCGAGCTCCATCAAAAGTATGCAGCATGGGTACTAGTTAGATGCAGAATTTAATTCTGCATCCAACAATCTCTCCCGATCAAAATTTGAGTAAAACAACACAGAGATATGTCGAAAATATGAACAAAAAAAGTAGTTTTTTTATGATACCTATCTCCAAATTTATATTAAACAATTGTTTAAGACCTATATGGTATTTCAAATTTAAATTAATTTTATTGGATAACACATGATGACAAGGAACTTGAATTAGGGTTGAAAAGCCCATTTTGACGAATTCTTTTTTATAGCATGTAGAGCTCGGCGTCCTTTAGTGCACCATCTAGTTTTTTCCAAAGTAGTTGAGAAACAAAATAGTTATCGATGAAAAACTAACAATGTGTTTTTCGAGTTAAGGAGTCATGACAAAATAAATGTTCTAGCATGATAGTGTCTGTAAAAGACTCGGTCTCTTAGACTTCATTTGTCAATCCAATCAGCCCAGGGTGTTTTTTCCCTTGGTTATTATTGGTTGTTGAATAAACGACTGATAATTTTTGAGTTTTTCACTCCTTAGATCCAAAGTTGGGGTGGTCAGCTTGGCATTTGGGCCTATTGAGGTTATTAGACTCTATATGTCAATGTATAAACATGCTAGGCATCATGTTTGAGTCATATGAACATGTCTAAGTCCCCCTAGGTTTTTTCAACTTTTTTATTTTTTTTTAATTTTTTCAGTGTTTTTTATTAAAATTTAAATTTTCCAAAACTTACGCTATTTTTTAATAGTTTAATTGGAAAATTTGGTTTCGTAATAAAAGTGGGCCAAATAATCAGTTTCAGTCATGTAGGTGTTCATTTTCAAGCTAAGAGCACTATGTAAACCCATGGACCCACTTTTTCCAAGTTTTGAGTGATTTTTCCATCTCTTAGGTCAGAAATCCCCTAAAATCAATTATTGAGTATTTTAATTAATAAATTGAGGAATAATGGACCAAATCCAAAATCCTAGATCAATGGATTCTTAGCCGATTTGATTGAAATCAGTCAGATCTGAACCAGATTGACTGGATCTGGAAAATACTTGACCGAAGGAGTGTTAGAATAATCAACCCATAGTTTACCCACTTATACATTAATTTCATTATTTTTGTCTTAGTTGCCTAGTTCATGTGTCCCACCTTGTGCAAGTTGCTATTTTCCTATCCATAGAGGTCAAAATTGCCATATTTGACTCATGTAGCGCATGGGAGAGCTAAAGGAATCAATTCTGCTTTATTCCTGGCCTCCTAGGTGCCCTTCTGCTTTTTCTACTTTATTCCCTGCTTTTTCAGTGTTTTAATGCAAAAGGAAAAGCTAGACTAGGTGAGGTTGACTAGTTTTTTGTCCTACACATACTCCTCCCTTTTCTCCATGCAAAAGAATGTATGAGCTGCCATTCCACCACTATTTAGCTTGCATGTGCCTTTTTTCCAATTCGTGAGCTCCATGACAGATTTGGGATCAACTTTTTACACCTATGGGGGATTTGCTTATTTTTGGTAAGCCTGCTTTATGCTAGATTTGGATGCTTCCTCATGCATTCAATTTCTTGATGTATTCTATTTATTCAGTAGCCTATGTTATTATAGGGTTGGCTATTGTACACTCAGTTAATATAATTTTGTGTTACAGCTCCATATTCAGTCTCTTTTGTGAGCAATTTTGCATGATCAATTGTTAATTGTTGTGAGTGAAATTAATCTATTGCTGGCATGAATTTCTACATGGTATCAGATCCATTGTAGGTTGTTACTCTCCTTAA
This sequence comes from Pseudotsuga menziesii, assembly GCA_001517045.1. Taxonomy (NCBI): domain Eukaryota; kingdom Viridiplantae; phylum Streptophyta; class Pinopsida; order Pinales; family Pinaceae; genus Pseudotsuga; species Pseudotsuga menziesii. The sequence goes on from LPNX010623002.1 coordinate 13,039, forward strand.
AAAAAAAAAAATTTGCAGGTTCGACATCGAAGACTGGGAGCCTTCTACTGAGAGCCGGGACAGATTTTCTAAAGCTATGGATTCACAGAAAACTATCTTGACTCCCTTCAACTATTTTGAATGGAAGGTAGAGATGGAGATCCTATTGAGATCGAAATGCCTCTATAGGGTGACTATGTCTACAGAAGCAGAGCCCAATGCTGCTGCAGAGAAGATCAAATGGCACAATCAGAGAGATGAGGCCTATGGCCTCCTATGTCTCAGTATTTCCTGAGACCTCCTTTTCCATCTCGATGGATTAACTTCACTGGATCAATTATGGGAAAAAAAATTTGATCTTTTTGGAAAGACAAACGAGATGAGGGGACACCAGATCGAAAATGAGCTGATTTCCCTGAGTCCCAGTAGTTTTGAATCACTGCAGCTATATTTCTCCAAGTTCAAAGCACTAGTTTTGCAGCTGAAGCAGTGTGGTATCGAAAAGAAATATGATCAGCTCGTATTGTCCATCCTCTCGAAGCTAGGACCTGACTGCTCAGTCTTTGTTTCGACCTTCTATGCCACAAAACTGACAGCTCGAACCTGGAAGATGCCTAGCCTTGCAGATTTCATGGAATCTCTCACACAAGAACAGGACAAGCTGGTGATGATGGGCACCATCAAACCATCCAAAGACCAAGCACTAGTTGTTGGAGATTCGAAGGTGGATTCAAAAAGCAAAAATAAAGCTAAAAAACCACCTGAGCAAAAGAGAGACAAGAAACAGTCTCCGGAGGATCAACAACGTCCCAAGAAGAATACCCAGAAGAAGAAAAACAACGGTGAAATGAACAAGTGCACATACTGTAATAAGGGCAATCACACTGAAAGCTCTTGTATGAAAAAGCAGATTGATATGCTGACACAACTCCTGGAGAAGAATGGCATCTCCCTTCTAGAAAGCTCAAAGAAGAGAGAAGGAGGATCAAGTTGAGATGACAAAGAGAGAGTTCATGCATTGGTTGCTGGCACATCAAGCTCACCCAATTTTATCATTGATTCTGGAGCTTCAAGACACATGGTTTCGACTAAGGAGGCCTTCTCCTCACTGGACAAGTCGAAAAGACCATCTATTGTACTAAGAGATGACTCTCTCACTGAAAGTTTGGGAAAAGGGAGGATTGATCTTGATCATGGTCAGTTCAACAATGTGCTGTATGTGCCTGGCCTCACCTCCAACCTTCTATCAGTGTATCAGATGACTCACACTGGGTCTCCTAAGAAATTCATATTCTCCCCTGATGAAGTTGAGATCACAGAAATCTCAAGTGGTAGAGTCATTGCAAAAGGAGTTGCAAATCATGCTCAAAAGGTATACATGTTCTCACACTTTCTACCTTACTCAAACCCCTCTGCTCTTCTGATTCATGCTAATGAAGCTAGCAAGCTATGGCATGAAATATTTGGCCATCTAAATTACAAGTATCTATCTGATCTTAGTGAGAAAGAAATGGTCATAGGGTTTCCCAAGATAAAATTTTCCAAAGGAGTCTGCTAAGGTTGTATCCTAGGAAAAAACCCAGAGCACAAATTTGAGAGAGCTACTCATGAGAGAACCTCTACACCCCTCGAGATAATTCACAGTGATGTTGCTGGCCCATTCCCTCATATGTCCATGAGTCAGGCCAAATATGCATTTACCTTTATTGATGAACTTTCCAGGTATTACTGGGTTTACTTCCTGAAACACAAGTCTGAAGTTTTTGGCCTATTGAAAGTCTTTAAGGCTTTGGTTGAGAACCAGTCTGGGAGGAAAATCAAGGTCCTCAGATTTGACAATGGTGGTGAGTATGTCAAGTCTGAGTTTATTAACTATTGTGTAGATGTAGGTATTCAGATGCAGCATTCTATCCCCTACACACCATAGCAAAATGGTGTTGCTGAGAGGAAGAACATATCACTGAAGGAGATGGCAACATGCATGATGGAGGCAAAAACTTTGCCACCAAAGTACTAAGCCAAAGCTATCAACTGTGCAGCCTATATCCAGAATAGGGTGCCTCACAAACAGCTTGATGGTATGACTCCCTTCGAAGCATGGAGTGGGCACAAGCCAGATGT
>LPNX010623002.1:15576-28885 GCA_001517045.1 Pseudotsuga menziesii
GGCAAGCTACCATGAACGAGGAGTTCAGCTCACTCCAGAAGAGCAACACATGGGAGCTAGTGGATCTTCCTCCAGGAAGAAAGTTAGTCCAGTGTAAGTGGGTCTATAAGACCAAATTTTCTGCTGATGGTTCACCACTAAAGTACAAGGCTATATTGGTAGCCAAATGCTACTCACAATTTCATGGCATAGATTACAATGAGACCTTTGCCCCAGTGGCAAAGATGGATTCCATCAGGCTAGCTCTAGCCATTGCAGCCTCAAGGCAATGGGAGGTACATCATATGGATGTAAAGTGTGCCTTCCTGAATGGATATCTCACTAAGGAGATATATATGCAGCAGCCTCAAGGTTTTGCTACTAACCCTTCTCTTGTGTGCAGGTTGAGAAAGTCATTGTATGGGCTAAAGCAAGCCCCCAGGGCTTGGTATGCCAAGATCGATAGCTTCTTGCTATCACTGAATTTTGTTCAGTGCAAATCAGATCCAAATGTATATTTGAAGTTATTTAATGGTTCATTAATGATCATTGTGTTATATGTTGATGACCTCCTCATTACAGGAAGCTCACAAGATGAGATTACTTCTTTGAAGAGTGCTATGAACCAAGCCTTCTCCATGACAGATTTGGGGGTCTTAAGTCAATTTCTGGGGCTTGAGATTGCTCAAACAAAAGTTGGAATCAAGGTGCAATAGTCAAAGTATGCCTTGGATTTGCTGATCAAATTCAGAATGCAAGATTGCAAAGCAAGCAAAACTCCTTTCCTTTCAGGAGTGAAGCTGGAAGAAGATGATTCTTCACTGATGGTAAACAATACACTGTATAGACAATTGATTGGATGTTTATTGTATCTGACACATACTAGACCTGATATTTGTTATGCAGTAAGTGTGGCTTCTAGATACATGGATCAGCCTCATGAGATCCATTGGAAAGAAGCCAAAAGGATCCTTAACTTTGTTCAGGGAACAAGGACACATGGGATCTTCTATAAAGCAAAATATGATCTTGATTTGATTGGATTTACTGACAGTGATTGGGCAGGTGATAGCACAGACAGAAAGTCCACTTTAGGATATGTGTTCATGCTTGTAGAAGGGTCAATCAGCTGGTCAAGCAAGAAACAGAGTGCCATTGCACTCTCATCTACAGAAGCTGAGTACAGAGGAGTTGTTAATGCAGCAACTCAATGTTTATGGTTGCAGGGTTTACTCGGAGAGTGTGGCTTCGAACCTAAGTACTCCACTACCATATACTGTGATAACCAGAGTACCATTCAAATCTGCAAATATCTAGTTCAGAAGCAGAGAACCAAGCACATTGAGATCCATATGCACTACATCAGAGACCTTTTGCATGATGGCACCATTCACCTACTCTTCTGCTCATCTTCAAAACAAGTAGCTGATATCTTCACCAAACCATTTTGTGAGAAGACCTTCAGTAATCTCAAATCACTGCTGGGGATTGCTGATCATGCTGTGAAAGCATGAGTGAAGACAAGATTCTACAATTTTGTTTTACAGTCCATGTTTAAGGGAGGATTTTCCCAAGTTGGTTTTGCCTCTTTCCTTGGTTGTATGGACTTGCAGTATGTAAAAGGGTGATTAAGCCTTGTTTCTAGGCCCTATATTTTTCTAATATATTACTCATAAGCCAGGCTTAAGGGGGGGTGTTAGAATAATCAACCCATAGTTTACCCACTTAGACATTAATTTCATTATTTTTGTCTTATTTGCCTAGTTCATATGTCCCACCTTGTGCAAGTTGCTATTTGCCTATCCATAGAGGTCAAACTTGTCATATTTGACTCATGTAGCACATGGGAGAGCTAAAGGAATCAATTATACTTTATTCCTGGCCTCCTAGGTGCCCTTCTGCTTTTTCTGCTTTATTCCCTGCTTTTTCAGTGTTTTAATGCAAAAGGAAAAGCTAGACTAGGTGAGGTTGACTAGTTTTTTGTCCTACACGTCCTCCTCCCTTTTCTCCATGCAAAAGCATGTATGAGCTTCCATTCCACCACTCTTTATCTTGCATGTTCCTTTTTTCCAATTCGTGAGATCCATGACAGATTTGGGATCAGCTTTTTACACCTATGGGGGATTTGCTTATTTTTGGTAAGCCTGCTTTATGCTAGATTTGGATGCTTCCTCATGCATTTGATTTCTTGATGTATTCTATTTATTCATCAGACTATGTTATTATAGGGTTGGATATTGTACACTGAGTTAATATAATTTTGTGTTACAGCTCCATATTCAGTCTCTTTTGTGAGCAATTTTGCATGATCAATTGTTAATTGTTGTGAGTGAAATTAATCTATTGCTGGTATGAATTTCTACAAGGAGCTGATTTGGACATATCCAGGATTGATCTTTAGCATCCTTTATGGGGAATTTTTCCCTCCCTCTCTCCACACGTTTCAGCTCATCTGGATGAGTTTTGGTGGATGCTTTAATCAGCAGGTTGAGGTGTCAGTTAGATCAGCTCTCTAATTGATAGTTGCACTTAGTGAGACTCAAATATGGCTCAGCTGCACACATATCAGGCATTGATGGACTCTCCTTCAGCTACAACGTTCTATCTCCTTGGGATTTGTGCCCCCTGGACTGGATCTCCTTTTTTTTGTATAAATAAAGCTCAGGCTACCTCTTCCAAGCTAGTTAGAGCTGGATTGAAGGGATTCCTATTGTAACATTGTATTGATCATCATTTGTTGAAATAAAGAGAATCTTTGGAGGCTAAATTGTGGAGTACCTTTCATGTGTGGATCATCATTATCATGTTGCTTTTGAGGTGAACTGCTATTTTTTCAATTTTTGCATTAAACTGTTGTCTTCCTGAATGATTATTGGAATCGTAGTAATAGATCATTGTAAGTAAGCTTAATTACTCCTATTTTGCTACATATGTTTGGATGAGCTAATATTTGCATGATAAATAAGATTATTTGCATGTTGTATCATCTACTTCTCATATGTATCTTCAGATTTAATGGTTTTGTTTGCAGGATTTGTTGTTTAGTTTACAGGTTTTACATGATTGGAAGAGTTGTGGTTCAGGTTTGATTCCACTGGTTTTCCAATAGAGACTGCAAATATTGTGCCCCTAGGTGCTTCACTAACAAGTTTCTTCTGCAGATCTGCTTCAAGAACAAGCACTTCTCTTCTCCTTTTCCTTCTTCAAAATTTTAAATTCTCTTCAAATTGGTTACTATTAAAGAATCTTGTTGCTTAGATCTGTCTCATTAAGAAAATCACATAAAGATTTAGTTAGTAAGATCCTTCATTGAGTTTAGATCTCAATTCCTTTTTGCATATAAAGATATATTTGAAGAGATCTAGCTAAAATTACCCTCTTTTTTGCAATCCTTATAAAGGAAATTTGTAGCTTGCTAATAAGGTAGTTTCCCTTGCTGTTCTTTAAAGTTTCATATTCTGCAAGAAAAGTGCATATCTCATTGGCTTCCCAAACAAAAATCCAAGATCCAAAGGAAAGCTTGCTTTCCTTGGTTCCTTTTTGCAAAACTAGATTACCCCCGTTTAACAATTTTTTCTTAGTTTTTTTTCGGTAACTAGAGTGGTGACCCAAAACACTTTTAAAGTGTGTTTGGGAACATTTGATTTTAATCACTCACTATTTTTTATTAGGTTTAACAAAAAAGAGAAGAATACTTTTCCCATTTTCTGACTCTTGGATGAACTAGAGCTTCACAGAGGCTCCCCGCACCACTGTGATTTGAGTTTAGCTAGTTACAAGCTTGTTGTAAACCTTTGGATCCTAGATAACAAGGAAGAAAGTGCATCAATTTCAATTTGATGATATTGTAAATCACTGCTAATAAAAAAAATATCTTTTCGAATAGGCTCTTTCCCCCCCGGGGGGATTTGCGTCCATGTCATTTTTTACTTTTCGTTCATCTTTTTTCAATCTAGCGTAGTTATAATCTGCAGGGTAGTATAATTTGATTTAAAATAATTTCCATATTCCATATTTGGTGGTTTCAAAGTAACTTTAATACTTACCCCACGAGCCTCCTTTTGAGCCGAAAGGTGAAGAAAGGTTCGTGGTAGTCTAATTAGCAAATTGTGGTTTGCTTATCTGTTTATGCTTCATCTTCTATCATAATTTTTTTTAGTAACCATAATAAAATCAACCCCTCCTTGATTCCCAAATTGAGGTCCACTTGGACCGAAAGAGGTTCCTGGGGGGTTTTCTTTTTAATAAGAACACCTTGTCTAAAATTTACTAATATCGACAAGACTCCAATGTGTATGCTCTACACTTAGTTGTGGTTCATCTGATCGATCAAACTACATCAAAATCACTTGAGTGACTAGATTAATTATTCCTCTCCTCCCAAATTGACAAACCATCATGCGAAAATCCAATGCCTCGAACGAACTATAAGCTGTGGCAAAATACCCAAAGGAGTGGGAACAAGTGGAAACTAACCTCGAGGCGCCAATCTCTGTCACACCCTAACAGGTTCGTTATGAACAATAGTCTCTGAGACTCCATTCCACCCCACAAACACCTTGTTGGTAGTCGTGAAAGTTCACTTTTAGACATACTCCAAGTACCCCTTGGGTATATCTGGAGTCCCCTTTTCTCCTAATTTAACTCATTCACATTCCACACTAATTTAAAATCTACCAAGATACATTTGCAAAACATTCATTCAAGTGCATGCAAGCACATTATTTTCTCTATTGACTCCATTTAAGGCACTGGTGATTTGTTTCTTCCATTTATATATATATTGAGTGTCATTACTGTGCTTATCTGCTTAAAATCTTGCTTCTTGTTATCTTTTGTTTCCACTGGTTAAATTCAAAACTCCTAAACAACTTAATCAATATAACACCATCACACTAAGTAATTAGCCTTAGTAAATTAATAGGGTCTACCACCCTTGGCTTCGTTAGGAGTTGAGCCTAAATGGAGGAGTCAAGAACAAGGTGATAACCTTGACTCGAGACTTTCCCCCAGGGACACACCGAGTGGCTTGAATATTTATGCAACGTAACCCAGTTTTGTGAAAGGTGGAAACAATTTTTGGCATCATTTACGGGGATAAATCTTTTTACTCCCAAGTATGACTTAGCTTAACTTTTTTCTAAACAACTAAAAAGATAGAAATTTCTGATTGATCTAGTCTTTAAAAAACATAAAAATTTAAACTCGATATATCTGGTGACTCCACTGTCTAACATCCCTTCAAGAATTTTTACCTGAAGAAACCGCCGAAAACTATTCAATCCTCTCCCTGATCCCAAAAGGTTTATTAGGGAAAGATTGAATAGGCAGACTTCTCATAGAAACCTTGAAAATTTAGGAGACCAATCCCTCTCAGATATCCATCAGATATTTGTAGAGAGTCATGTTCACCAATCTCAAGAAATCATGGAATTATTCAAACCCCTTGACTTTTCTCAGATAGCAGGTGATCCCCATGCCATTCCAAAAGATGCTATCAAGAAGCTCCCCATATTTCAGGGAAATAATTCCATCACTGCCAAGTCTCACATTCAAAAGTTTGAAAAGCACCTAGTCAGTTATTGCAATGATGCTGCCCATGACCATGACAATGTCAAAATGAAGCTCTTTGTTTTATCTTTAGAAGATGATGCTGAATAATGGTACCTTGACCTAGATGATGATTCATATAAAACTCTTAGTGAATTCCTAGAGGGTTTTAAGAAGAAATTGGGAGAAAATAAAGAACCAAGATATCTGCTTTCTACCCTTCATAACATTAAGAAGATGGAGAATGAAACCATGGATGAATTTAACACCAGCGTAGATCCAAATCCTAGGCTCTATCAAGCATCGAGAGGGATCAAATCTCTTATTAGGTATCCATTGATTTGATTCAAACCAATGGATACCTAAGGTAGATTAGGGTTATTGGTGGTATATTGTGTTGTGTAGTAGTTATAGCGAAGAAAGTCGAAAGATCTTTTCAATGCTTTTTCCTCTTCAACGCTGAACCATGGTAACCATGCTCCAACTAATCTTGTTAAGGAAGCAGGGTACTTCCCTAATGTTAATGGATCAAGAAACCTGTAATCGATAAAACATTGGTTTCTTATTTTTCGAGGTGATAAGTCCTTGCTGTTAAAATTGGGTAAAGCTTCTTACTAAACATGTATAAATTTTGGAAAAACATAAAACCTTTCCATACCATCCTAATCTAAAATCGCACACTCTGCGAGAAGCCCTTCGATCAAGCGTAGTAGCCCTTCCATACCATCCTAATATGAAATCGCACACTCTACGAGCAGCCCTTCGAGTAGCCCTTTCATGTTCGTACAAATTTGATAACAGTGCACACATGTTTTCATTCAACATTATCGTTATCACATCACACTGTAAGGAATTCCTCTTTTCAAAAAAACTGTAAAAACACTCCAAAACTGCAGAGTTAACAAAAATAAAAACAACACTATTTTGTAAATATCTAATTCATGTTGGTGTTAAAGTTGAGCAACACAGGCTCACAAGTGCAAATTGGCCATGAATTTCTACAGCGATCCCATGAGATAATACACTTTGAATGGTAGTGATGTTTGCATCGCAATTGCTTTGCAGGATCCACACTGGAAAACGTATCATGGCAAATGGGCCAGATCTCTCCATCAGCATCGTTTTCACTTTCATTGCAAATCTGAACTTTTGGCAACCCATCTACTACTTCAAGAAGACTATTAGGTATTTCCTCATCCACTGCTACACCAACTTCACTATTAAGTGGACTGAATTCTCTTATACTGGTCAAGCCAATAGAGATATTTTCAGATCTGAAATCGAAGTTATATGTATTGTCCTCTACATGTTGTTTGATCTCTCGCCATGTGAATCTGGAACTCCATATAATTTGAGTTTGGATGTAATGATTGGCTCGATGGTGCAAATCTTGTATGGATCGAACAACAATGATATTCTGTGGAAATATGAAAGTTGTGCGATAGTCTTGAGGCTCCTCATCTTCACTTTCAACGGGGAACCCCCAAGCATGAACGTGTTCTCCACGCCATCGATCATCTAACTGACTTAGATCAACATTCTCCAATAGTGTCTCTAATTCCATGGGGAATCTATGTTGAAAGCTGGTACCCTCTTGAATTAAAGATGGCCACTGGGGATAAACGGTCACAGTGGACACCAAATGGTCCTCCAAAATTCTGGGCGTTTGCAGAGGACTAGGAATATTGATACCTTCATTTTCATTTACATGTGCTTCCAAACATCTCATGACACTGAGAACATGTTCTCTCATGTCATCGTTATGGGAATTTGTATCCATGTTCCAATTTCTACGTCCATTGTTTGCCAATGAGCTAATTCAACCTCACAAAAAATTCCCACACACACCAGAATATAGCTGTACTCCCATGCACAGAAGTGATTAAATGAGAAATTTGTACCTCTGAATGAAAATATGATTTCAAAATCTGTACCTCTGAATGAAAATATGATTTCAAAATTTGTATTAATAATTATGTTAAAGGGATATTATAAATACTTCCCATTGATTTATGGATTGACTACAATTTGACACTAATTAATTCCATCAACCACAGAATATCTAAAGAATTTTTAATGGCTCTAAATAATACAAATTCTTACCTGGGTTTATTGTTGCTGTCGAAGTGGTTGTTGCTGTTGCTGGATCAAGGTAGCTAGCTATGATGTAGTTTATGATACTTCTTGCTATTTATATAGTTGTTGTTTTTTTTCTTCTAATTTTCTATTTTTTTTATAGCCGACATAATATTATGTAACATTACGTACCGTTACAACGTTACGTAACGTTACAAGATCTACCCCATACTAGGCTGTAGAGCGCCTCTCAGCGCAACTAAGTTCAAGCATGTGGTTGTGGACATCCCTAAAGAAATCTATCCAAAGTATGCCTCCATCCTCATATCTTACATCGAAGCTTTCACTGGTGATTTGAGGTACCAATTAAGAGACAAAGAGCCAGCCGATCTAAAAACTGCTCAAGAATTGGCCAAGAAAATAGAAAATAATATGCAGTCTTCAGGAAAATCCAACATTCCAGGTTACACTAGGGGAAACACTTCATACAACGAAGAAAATAGAAAAGCCTTTGAATCATAAGAAAAGGGAACCTCTAAAGATCCCATGGAAAAGGTAACAGACATGATAAAAGACTTGGTTCCTAGTCAAAACCAACTTATGGGAAATCAGTCCACACAACCGAATCTTATGCACAATAGAATAATCACAATGGAAAGAAATAATGGACCTAGGAACTTTCATCCTAAGTAGAATCAGATGTATCAAAAGAATTTTCCTAATCAATAGCTTAGGATTCCAAACAAATTAGGCTTAGCTAGCATGGTAGAGTAAGTAATTCCATGGTGTAGACCCTGTGAACAATTCCACCAAGAAAGCACTTGTTATGTTGCAAATCAATTCATGGAACATGGACTTCCCAAGGTCAATAATCAGGAAACAACTTCGAGCGATCCTGATCATATATACATGGTAGGCCAGGCCTACCCTTTGTCACCATCTAAACAGTACAAATCTAAGGATGGAACCATTGCAGAATCTTATAGTGAAACTTATGATGAAAATTGTAATGTACATGATGGTACTCCTACATGTTCTCCATATAATGATGACAGTCTAGAAGGTTTACTGCCTTGTGACCTTTTTTTCTGAAGAAGATGAGTATGAAAATGAGGACAATTATAGCTTGGAGCATGATACAAGTGATGAAGATTCCCTTATCCCCGCCAAAGATGTTGATGAGGAGTCCTGGACATTCATGGAAAATCTAGTCTATGACATGAATAAAGAGGAAAATAATGAACTAGAAACTTTTGATGGTTTTGTTGATTTTTTTGTCTATGGCATATCTAAAGGAGAGAGCATGGACCATGTGGCCTTGGGAAACTTTGATATGAAAAAGGAGCATGTAGCTTATCCACATGATCAGTTTGAGCCATATATCAGTATCAATAATGAAGACAAAGCGAACTTGATATCGGACTGATATCAGCAATGGGGAACCCATCACATCTAACATAGATGATGGTATTGACTATTGGGATTTTTGTGGATATATGATTAAGAATCCTATCTATGCTATATCCAGCAAGGGGAGTGTCTATTTAGAAATTTGTGGAAGTCCAATCTACTATACTTCAATAGAGGGAAGCATGGATTTGGAGACCTTGGAAAATCCTAGTATGGAAAATTAGCATTCAAAACTCTTATATGATCATTCAGAGTCATATCATGTAGAGCCACACAAAGGTATCAATAATGAAGACGTGGAGAAGCAGTGTTGTGAAAAGACAGATGTGATGCAGTTAGTAGAATATCAGTCTCAACTATCATCTTCACTTCCTCATGATTTGGATCCGCCTGGGGCTTATACAGTGAATTATCATCCGGTAAGCCTTGATGATCAGTATGATGGTGTAGTCAATTTGCCTCATCATTCCGATTTGTACGTCAACCCTGTCTAGTCGTGGATAGAAGTAGCCTACGCAAGCACTTACAAGTTTAAGAGGAATTTTGACAACATTATTGATGCCTATAACTTTCCATCCATCCTGCCCCTTCCGGATCATCATGCAGGTTTGCATTTTCTGAATAAAGTATCCTTACTTTGGCTGGTCACCAAAGATAAGGAAAACTTTTTTTATGTTAATAAAATGCTTAGGTGGTTACATTGGATTTTTTATTACACTTAACCCTTTTTTATATCATGCTTAGAGTAGGAAAATAAGCTCCTTGAAAAAGAGCATTTACTTTCCGCATTTTTTGTTTTGTACTTAGCTATAATCAAACTTTTTTTTCATTAGTTAGTTACATTTATTTTGTTTAAATAAATCAGCTTAATGGTTCATTTGGTTTTTTATGTAAAGCTTGTTCTATTGAGGTTTTCTTGTCAAGTTGAGATGTTTTTACAGGGTGTATAAACCAGAGATTCTGGTGTTCTCGTATCCTCTCCTTACCCTATGACCAGATCATTCACACATCTCACAGTTGGAGCCAGAATGTTACCACCTAAGTTGTACTTAGTGGTTTTTTTATCAAGTGAGCCTGGTGAACCGGACAGAGATTTTTCGTTCGGACTTTAGAAGACCTTCAGAAGTGCTTCTGGGAAGTGATTGTTGTACTATATCACATGTTCACACCCCCTTGGGGGGATTTTAATAAATGTTCGAGCATGATAGTGTCTGTAAAAGACTTGGTCTCTTAGACTTCATTTGTCAATTTGATTAGCCCAGGGTGTTTTTTCCCCTGGTTATTATTGGTTGTTGAATAAATGACTGATAATTTCTAATTTTTTCACTCCATACCTCCAAAGTTGGGGTGGTCAGCTTGGCATTTAGGCCTATTGAGATTATTAGAGTCTATGTGTCAATGTATAAACATTCTAGACATCATGGTTGAGTCATATGAACATGTCTAAGTCCCCTTAGGTTTTTTCAACTTTTTTATTTTTTAATTTTTTCACTGTTTTTTATTAAAATTTAATTTTTCCAAAACTTAGGCTATTTTTTAATAGTTTAATTGGAAAAAAAGGTTTTGTAATAAAAGTGGGCCAAATAATCAGTTTTAGTCATGTAGGTGCTCATTTTCAAGCTAAGAGCACCATGTAAACCCATGGACCCACTTTTTTCAGGTTTTGAGTGATTTTTCCATCACTCAAGTAAGAAATCCCCAAAAATCAATTATTGATTATTTTAATTAATAAATTGATGAATAATGGAGCAAATCCAAAATCCTAGATCTATGGATTCTCAGCCGATTTGATTGAAATCAGTCAGATCTGAACCGGATTGACTCGATCTGGCAAATCCTTAAATGAAGGAGGTGATCTGGATAGAGCCAGAGTTGATCTTCAGCATCCTTTATGGGTAATTTCAACCTCCCTCTCTCCTCCACGTGTTTGGGCTCATCTAGATGAGTTTTGGTGGATGCTTTAGTCAACAGGTTGAGGTGTCAGTCAGATTAGCTCTCTGATTGACAGTTGCACTCAGTGAGACTTAGATATGGCTCAGTTAGACATAGATCAGGCATTGATGGACTCTCATTCAGCTACAATGTTCTATCTACTTGGGATTTGTGCCCCCCTGGGCTGGATCTCATTTTTCTTGTATAAATAAAGCTCAGGCTGCCTCTTCCAAGCTAGTTAGAGCTGGATTGAAGGGTTTGGTATTGCAATATTGTATTGATCATCATTTGTTGAAATAAAGAGAAGATTTGGAGGCTAAATTATGGAGTACCTTTCATGTGTGGATCATCATTATCATGCTGCTTTTGAGGTGAATTGTTGTTTTTCAATTTTTGCATTAAACTGTTGTCTGCCTAAATGATTATTGGAATCATAGGAACAGATCATTGTAAGTAAGATTACTTACTCCTATTTTGGTACATATGTTTGAATGAGCTAATATTTGCATGCTAAATAAGATTATTTGCATGTTGTATCATCTACTTCTCATATGTATCTTCAGATTTAATGGGTTTGTTTGCAGGATTTGTTGTTTAGCTTACAAGTTTGTCGTGATTGGAAAAGTTGTGGTTCAGGTTTTATTCCATTGGTTTTCCAACAGAGATTGCAAATATTGTGCCCCTTGGTGCTTCACTAATAAGTTTCTTTTGCAGATCTAATTCAGCAACAAGCACTTCTCTTCTCCTTTTCCTCCTTCAAAATCTTAAATTCTCTTCAAATTGGTTACTATTAAAGAATCATATTGCTTAGATCTATCTCATTAAGAAAATCAAATATATATCTAGTTAGTAAGATCCTTTCTTGAGTTTAGATCTCAGTTCCTTTTTGCATATAAAGTTATATTTGAAGAGATCTAGCTGACATTACCCCCCTTTTTGCAATCATTATAAAGGAAATTTGTAGCTTCCTAACAAGGAAGTTTCCCTTGCTATTATTTGAAGTTTCATATTCTGCAAGAAAAGTTCATATCTCATTGGCTTCCCAAATAGAGATCAAATATCCCAAGGAAAGCTTTCTTTCCTTGGTTTCCTTTTGCAAAACTAGATCAACCCTCTTTAACAATTTTTACTTAGTTTTTTTCTGGTAACTAGTGTGGTGACCCAAAACACTTTTAAAGTTTGTTTGGGAACATTTGATTTTAATTGCTCGCTTTTTTTAGCAGGTTTAACAAAAAATAAAAGGAGACTCTGCCAATTTTCTGAATCTTGGACGAACCAGAGCTTCCCGGAGGCTCCCCCCACCGTTGTGATTTGAGTTTAGCTGGTTACAAGCTTGTTGTAAGCCTTTGGATCCTAGATAACAAGGACCAAAGTGCATCAATTTCAATTTTCTGATATTGTACATCACTTCTAATAAAAACAAAATATCTTTTCGAATAGGCTCTTTCGAGCCTATTCACCATCCCCCCTGGGGTATTTGCGTTCATGTCATTTTTTACTTTTCGTTCATCTTTTTTCAATCTAGCGTAGTTCTAATCTGCAGGGTAGTATACTTTGATTTAAAATCATTTCCATATTCCATATCTGGTGGTTTCAAATTAACTTTAATACTTACCCCACGAGCCTCCTTTTGAGCCGAAAGGTGAGGAAAGGTTCGTGGTAGTCTAATTAGAAAATTGTGGTTTTCTTATATGTTTATGCTTCATCTGCTATCATCATTTTTTTCAGTAACTATAATAAAATCAACCCCTCCTTGACTCCCTGCTTGAGGTCCACTTGGACTGAAAGAGGTTCCTCGGGGGTTTTCTTTTTAATAAGACCACCTTGTCTAAAATTTACTAAAATTGACAAGAATCCAGTGTGTATGCTCTGCACTTGGTTTTGGTTTGTTTGATCAATCAAGCTACATCAAAAGCGCTTGAGTGGCTAGATTAATTATTCCTCCCCTCCCAAATCGACAAACCATCACACCAAAATCCAGTGCCTCGAACGAACTATAAGCAGTGGAAAAATACCCAAAGGAGTGGGAACAACTAGAAAGTGACCTCAAGGTGCCGATCTCTGTCACACCCTAATGGGTGCGTTATGAACAATAGTTTCCGGCACTCTATTCCATCCCAGAAACACCTTATGGGTAGCCATGAAATTTCACTTTTGGACATACTCCAAGTACCCCTCGGGTATATCTGGAGTCCCCTTTTCACCTAATTTAACTCATTCACATTCCACACTATTCTAAAATCTACCAAGAGACATTTGCAAAACATTCATTCAAGTGCATGCAAGCACATTATTTTCTCTGTTGACTCCATTTAAGGCACTGGTGATTTGTTTCTTCCATTTATATATATATATATATATA
>LPNX010623002.1:29805-81210 GCA_001517045.1 Pseudotsuga menziesii
ACGTAATCCAGGTGTGTGAAAGGTGGCAATAGGTGGTAAGGGGTTTTAGGTAGATAAATATGAGGGGGTGTTAATGGGTTATAGAGAGACAAAGAGAGAGAGAAATGGGTTAAGGGAGAGACATTGGGGGGTGGTAAGGGGTCATAGGTCATAAAAGCGACCACAACCATTCTCTTTCTCGTAATGTACACATATTCCATACTTACCTTGCTAGAAAAGAGTTTTATAACAACTTGAATCTTTTGAGCATGGTTAATTTCTCTAACAATTAGTATTCTCCCTCTATTTGGTCATTTGGTTGGTTGAAAGGCCTTCCTGAAAATATGCATGTTGAAATTCTTTGTTTTATGATGAAAATTGGAAGGGACTTTCAACTCACCTACAAAATGCTCCTTTTTCGAAGTATCAAGCTCTTCCAACAACACATATTTGGAAAGTGTACCAAATTATTCCTTCTATCAAATAATCTAACTTTCGTTAAAGGATTCAAACATATTGTGGTTGACCAAATGGCCTAGGATATTGGAAGTGCTGGAAAATATTATTTCATTCCTGAATCTACGTAGAAGGAAATTATAATAGATCCTCGCGAAGGTTGAATCAACATCCTGAAATTACAAAAAAAATATTTCATAGTTTTTTGAGCGACCCTTGCATGTAATATTAGGCTCAACATACAGTAAGCTTGTTATCACAACTGTACATTTTTTGCACTATTAATCTACAAGTAACTACATATTCCCCAGACAACTTAAAAGTCTTTGTGAAAATATTCCCCAGATACATAAATGTGGGAATATCGTTAGTGACCAAGTCTCTCTAATGTTTCTTCTTCCTGCTTCCACGATTAACTCGGAAAAGTTAATGGAAATGAATCCCTGAACTACTAAGGGATTTTAAACCCTTTTTGAAGATCACCTTACATTAAAACATTGTGAAGGAGATTTGATATAGTCAGTTAATGATTTGGTTTGATTCTTTTGAAGAAACATTGATGCAGTAGATATTCCACATCTATTTTCTTTGAACGCCAATCTTCTTATTGTTTCCCATCTTATGACAAAGGAGAATGGATTTATTCTGCTATAATGTTTCTCTCAATCACTCTCACTCCCCTAATCCTCCACCTACACCTAACCCCAACTCCCCTACTCCTTCACCTACACTTAGCCCTTACAAACCCATTGTATCACTCTCTTTTCCCTCTAATCCACTTGCCCCCAATATCCTAAAACACCTCTTAGTATCTACCTATAACCCCTTAACACCCCCTCTCTATCTCTAACTCTAACCCATTAATATCCCCCAATCTCTCTCTCTCTCTCTCTCTCTTATTCCTCTTAACTCTTACCAACCCCCCCCTCTCTCTCTCTCTTACTCCCCTCCTCTACCTAACCCTTACTAACCCTATCTATAGCTCTCTTTCTCCTCTGCTCCACTTTCCCCTAGTCTCATAATACCCCATTTTTATTTACCTATAACCCTTAAAAACCCCCCATCTCATTATATATAATCCCTTATCACCCCCCACATACTAATCTTATCATCACTAAACTAAACAATATAGTTGCAATCTTGCATACACATATGTGTTTTGGTGAACAAAAATGCATATGCGTTATTGTTTCCTATGCTCCTAACCCAAAAAAATTCCTAATACACCCCCTCTACCACACCCAAAGACCCCTACATTACTATAACACCCCCCAACCCACTAACAACACCTATTCCTACTTCCCTTAACAACCCCTTCTACTCCACCTCTAACCCCTCCCATTCCATCGAATCCCTAACAACCCCCTTTTCTCTCTCACACACAGACATACACACACACCCACACCCTACCCCTCTTCATACCTCTAACCCCCTCTCTTCTTCTCTCTCTCCCCGCTCTCATCCCTTACCTCTCCCTCTCTCTCTAACCCAAGCACCCACACTCCACACCGTCTTGATAATATAGTTGTCATTGATGTCAAAGATATTCACGAATGAAAAATAAATAACCAGTAAGATATGGTAGTAGGATGAGTGCACCAATGATAAAGGAAAATGTGTATGAGTGCATGAGTGATAGAGATTAGAGTCGACAGAAGATCAATGAACGAGGGTCATTTCCCTAGAGAAAAAGTGGGGAGGATAAAAAGGCATTGGAGTTGTGAAATATGAAACTAATCATTGGATTAGGATCTGGATCAACAAAAGGGATTGATCACAAAAATATATCAATGGTTGTCAGTGATTTTTCTGGGAGAACTAGCGTGGATAAAATAAATCTTGATGTGCGTGAAGTTTCTATGAAATACACCTCATTTGTTTTGGAGTCCACCGTTGATTTGGTGGGGACATGGATCGAACGGTCCACAAGCCATTTGGTTGAGTCAACTAGAAATCGGGTTAATTATTCGGACGTTCACAAAATATTAAACTACGATCTAATTTGTTCCATTTTGTGCCATTGATGGGATTTGGCAGAGATCCAAGAAATAAGGAACATTTCGCTCAGTGTAATATCCCAGAGAATAATTTGATCGAAGATCAACGGTTAGGATTGAATCTGCAATAAAATACATGGTGGTGGATATTTTTCGCAAAAAGTAAAGTGAAGGTCCGCAATCCACATTAGATTGTAGATCAACGATCATGATTGAACCCTACAAAATAAAACAATGGTTCATATGGAAAGTGGAAGAAGAAAAATGGAAAGAGGATAATCGCAAAAAGACTATGGGAAAGTCACAGTTCTGCATTTCGCATCCTGTGATACAAAAGATTGATGACCAGAAAGACATATAGAAAATATCAACAGTGTAGAAGGACTAACGTCGAAAGCAAAAGATAGAGAATTGCAAATGAAATGTCTATGTTTTTGGGAACTAGCATTCCGCAACCCATGATCCATAATATCGATGGCCAGAAAGATATATGTATAACATCAATGGTGCAGAAAGTTTAGTGTGGAAAACGGAAGGCAGAAAATTGTGAAAGAAACGTTTGAGATTTTGAGAATTGACACTACGCATCCCGCGTTATGGAAGATCAATGGTCACGAAGAATCCCACAAGAGATCAACGGTGTGGAACAATTGGTGCGGAAAGATTAGTGCAAAAGGGAAAATATTGGAATGACATTTTGGAAAATTCACAAACCCGCATTTAACTATCCGCATCTTATCTTAGATCAACGATTACAAAAGATACTACAGGATATCAATGGCATGGAACATTTGGTGTGAAAATATTGGTTCAAAAAGTAGAAATCAGGAAATGATATTTTGAAAAAATCACATATCTGATATCCAATTTCCACCTCAGATCGAGAGTCACAAAAAGATTGAAGGAGATCAATAGTGCGGAACAGTTTAGGTGGAATACTAAGTGCAGAAATATATTTTGAAAAATGTCATAGTTGAGAAATGTGCATATCGCATCCTATCTTAGATCTATGTTCAAGAAGAATCCATATATAAAATCAACGACTTAGGATGGATGCAGAGATGAAGAGTGAAGAAGGCCATGATTGGAAGATTCATGAATATGTATTGTCATGCCCCCTCCCCTCTGAGAGGACATGACCTACTAGCTGGTGCTATGATTTAAATGGGGAAACTAGCCACATGAACATTGACATGTAAAAAATGGATTGAACATAAAACATTTATAGATTCATAATGCAATCTATAGTGGAAGAAATATCATTTCAACACACAATATTCATCATAATTTATCAAGCAAATAAATACAGTTGTAGAAAATTAAATACATAAGAAATACTTATCTTGAAAATGCATTGTCCGCAACTAGCTATGTCGCTGGAACGTTCCACCCAACCATAGGCCAGTGTCCTCATCAATCTCTCAGCAACACTGCCACCCCTGAGATGGGAATGATTCCCATAAGGAATAAGGGAACTACAAGTGGCTCACACATAGCCAAAGACATATCAAAATTCAGCCAAGCCAAAATTACGTTTGGGCTTATCAGACTGCTAAGGAGGTGGAAGGATGAATTGCTAAGCTAGTGAGATAAACCACATAGATATCGGCACCTATATAATATTTGGCTTGGGTTTCCCAACACCTACACACCCAAAAAAAGGAAGCATACGCTTCTCTACTACATAGTCCCTCAGGCTATGCCCTCCATTCCAGTGCTCTTTAGGGTTTGCAAAGAAGAAAAACCAGCCCCTCTTGATATGTCTATGAGGTTCCTTCCCATAGTAGGTTTATCAAGCTAATTATTCTCCAATTACACTCCAAATGAGTTCATACCAAAACAAGGGATGCACCCACAACAAAATGTCAGTTCTCGGTTTGAGTAAAAACATTTTTCAACCAAAAACATATTGGTAAAATGGAGAAATAGATCCCTGGGTGAGAAATTCAAACTCAACAACGATTTTGGGAATTGCATGAGAAAATAAAAATCCTATGAACCCAAAAATCATGAATCCTTACTGGCCATTCACTCAGCAACCAAAAAAGGAATTTCCTTGCATGGAGAAACAAGGAAACAACTAAAAACGTGAAGGATAAAAACCCAGAAAGGTTCAGCTGCATGAGAGCTCAGCATGAATGAAGGATGAATGATGAAAAACATCCAAGAGCTCCCCCAAAAATGTGAGGAAAGCTGAAAACGTGAATGCATGAAGGAATGGGCAGCAATTTTGGGTATTTACTCGGCTCATAAGTTAAAACATGCTTTTCCAAAAATGGGTACTCTGCCCAATTTGAATTTTGACCTCCATACCTTGCCCATTGCATGCAATAAATAACTCAACCAGTTTATGGAATTAATAAATGATTGGGTGAATAAGACAAGAAATTTAGTTGACCGTTTGATGGGTTCTCCCTTTGACATTTGGATTTTCCCTATTGGATCAAGGGTTTGAATATTGCCCCCCCTCCTTATCCTTAGGAAATCATGCCCCCATATCTTTAATGTTGCATTGACATAGATGGTTGTGGGTATTTTAATTAAATTGCATATTTAAATGATGACCAAAATTATAATGTGTCTAGCTAGCACGAAATATGATCAGCATTGATTTTAATCGCCGAAACATAAAACGCTAAATCCATGGTGAGGATTTTTCCTTTAGCTCATCACCATGATTAATTACAATATATACATCATATACATTTTTAATGGAAACAGGGTCAAAACCGGGGTGTTACATTCCCCTCCCCCTTCAGCAACACTATCCTCAATGCTTTACAAAATTGAACAAAATGCTACACTGGTACATCCCTCAGTGATTCATAGAATTGAACAAAAATGGGTGTGACAATTGCATGGAATCCTCGAACTCCCACATATCCTCTTTAAGACCGTACCACTCCCATTGCACCTTTACCTTCCCTATGGCTTGATTCTAGATCACTGTGACCTTCTCATCGAGGATGCGCATTGGATCGATTTGGAACTTTCCGTTGGGTTCCACATGAATCACATCCCAATTTATTACATGGTTAGGATCATGTACATATTTATTAAGCAAGGAAACATGAAAAATGTTATGAGCTCTAGTGATAGCAGGAAATGCAAGTCTATATGCAACTAGTCCTATTCTTTCAAGCAATTCAAATGGTCCACAATATTTAGGTGACAGCTTGGCACAACTTCCAAGCTTCAAGGAACTCTTCCTTGCCCTCACTCTGAGGTAAACATGATCTCCAACATTGAACTCCCTGTGCACCCTATGCTTATTAGCATATCTTTTTTGTCTGTTGTGGGTTGCTTTCAGATTCTATGTAATATTTACAACCTCCTACTCCATCTCCTTGAGCAATTATGGACCAGGCACAATCCTGTTCACTAGATTATCCCAATTCACTGGTTTCCTACACCTCCTACCATACAAATATTCATATCTAAGGATGGTTGTTGGTTTGTACATGACATACATGTGAAGCATGTCTTCAAGCACTTGATTCACTCTCTCTATCTTCCCATTAGTATGAGGATGGTAGGAAGTGCTGAAGTTCAACTTTGTACCCAAATATGCAAACAAACCCTTCTAGAAATTGGAAGTGAACTTAGCATCTCTGTCAGAGACTATTGGATTAGGAAATGCATGCAATTTGAAAATATCCTTCATGAATATTTTTTCAATGTCATCAGTCTTATGTGTGGACTTAACCAATATGAAATGTGTTTCCTTTTTCAACTTGTCCACCAGAACCAAGATGGAGTCATGTTGTCTCCAAGTCATTGGCAATCTTGTAATAAAATCCGTGGAAATAAATTCCCATTTCCATTCTAGAACTGACAAAGGCTACAAAAAACCTGTTGGATGTTGATGCTCAACCTTCACCTGCTGACATTTCATGCACCTTGAAATATATTCAGCCATGTCCTTTTTCATTCATGGCCAAAAATACTTCTTTCTGGTTGTAGGAATTGTCTTCTGATATCTTGGGTGACCAAAATATGGAGCTTGGTGGATCCTATCCATAACAATTCTCCTTAAATTTTCTACATTTGGAATATAAATTATGTTCCTATAGGTAATAGTTCCATATTCTTCCCATTTATATCCCTCATACTTCTTTTCAAGGCTTCGCTGTTGCAACTTGTCCTTGATCTACACATACAACTCATCTTCAGCAGTTTGATTAACAATCTGGTGCCTCAAATCTAGTTGGCAAATACTAATATATGCCACATGCATTTCCTGCACCTTCCTGTTGAGTGCATTAGCTAATTTATTCTCTTTTTCTTTTATGTGTTTGATTTCAAAATCAATCTCACATAAAATCTCCAGCAATCTTTCTTGCCTAGAATTTAACGGTAGGCGATCAAACAAATACTTCAGACCATAGTGGTCTAGCCTTAACTCAAATTTTCTGCCCATTAAGTAATGCCTCCACATCTTGAGAGCATGTACTATAGTTGGAAGTTATAGATAATGAGTGGCATAGTTATTCTCATGCTCCTTCAACTTTCTTGACTCATAACATATCACATGGTTGTATTGCATAAGGAATCCTCCAAGCACTTGACCGCATCCATCAGTACGCATCACAAAGTCTTTTTCTGGGTCTGCAATCTTCAAGACTGGTGCGCTTATGAGAAGATTTTTCAACTGCTAGAAGCTTTCTTCACACCTCAGTGTCCATTCAAACTTTATTCCCTTATTTTGCAAAGAAGTGACTGGATGTGCAACATTGGAGAATCCTTTAATGAATCTCCTGTAGTATCCTGCAAGTCACATTTCTTGGATTAGGCCAATTCATAATGGTGTCAATCTTCTTAGGGTCTACATATATGCCCTTGTTGTGCTCCTACCCAACAGCCTTTAAAAAAAAACAAATTTCATCAAGCAAAATGAGATTTTGGTTGATGAAATATTTGAATTTCTCATTTCAAGTTACAGAATCAGCAGCTACTGAAACGGTGAAATTCCATTGTTTTTATAACCATGGGAATTGTTGTTATTTGGAAAAGTTACTATATTAAAAAACCATTATTTTGAATGGATTTGTGACTCAAGTCAGGGGATAAGCGCTTTTGGTTTATATGCCTTTCATCATAACCTCACCATAAGTCTTATTTGAATATTCATCATTTGGTATGTTTTATTTGTGTTTTAATTACAAATTTGACAAGGTTGTGGAACATGGAAGGCTAACTATTTCACGCTGGGGTGCCTTATCAAAAGTCCATGCAAATCTTTATTCCTAAGGTTTATTCTGCAATCCTCAAATTATTCTCAATCCAACCATAAGTAATTAATCTCGACCATTGTAATATTCTCCATACGTGGCTTATATTTCTGCATTTAATGGTTGGGGTTGATGTAATGGGTTATGTGATATGTGTTTTCACGTAGTGTATTCACCATTTTCAAAGGTTGGAATTATTAATTAGCAAGTTCTGTGTTTTAACTCCCATGGTTCTTTGCTTATGGTTAGTTTAATTGATATCGCCATCCCCAAATCTGATCCACTTGATTGAGGGCTGTTATGTCATCATTACACACATATAGAACTCTTTTAATGACATTCAATTTCAGTATGAGTGTAGCGTCGTGTCTTCCTGCTGATTGAACACGTGTGCTTCATTCAATTCATGGTTGTATT
This sequence comes from Pseudotsuga menziesii, assembly GCA_001517045.1. Taxonomy (NCBI): domain Eukaryota; kingdom Viridiplantae; phylum Streptophyta; class Pinopsida; order Pinales; family Pinaceae; genus Pseudotsuga; species Pseudotsuga menziesii. The sequence continues at coordinate 37,886 of LPNX010623002.1, forward strand.
TCAATCAAGCCGAATAAATTATGGCTAAGCGAGGTTGTTCTGGAGTCTTCACCATCTTTAGCCATTATTTGATCACCTCTCTATATAATCATTCCTATTCGCTCATGCCGATTTTACAGGGTTTTAGTGTGAGCTTATCCATGTCTTATTTTCTTTATGAATAAGTCAGTTTTCGTTATCCATGGTTTTTGCTTGGCTTGCGTTCCGAATGGTCTCTCTTCAGTGCTCTAGGTTATTTCATTTCGTTGTATCTCCTTGTTGCACAACTGTGTACATTCGCACTCGTAGCCATGGCCCCAGTTGTCAAGGTTGAACCTGATAATACCAAGCTTCTAGATATGGATCCGGAGCTCCTAGCCAAAGTAGAGGCGGTCGGGTGGCTTCCCTTTTTTCGCAAATTCGCAGACTCGAACCCTGAAGTTACCAGGTTGTTTTCCCTCTCGCTGGTTGATGGCAGAGCCAAGGTGGCCGACCTTCATTTCATAGTGGATGAGCACACAGTCGCATTGGCCACAGACCTATCTGTAGCAGGTGAGCACTGGTTTAAGTATAAACAAATGAAATCCACCGAGTGGAGGCAAATTCTAAAAGACCCTGGCCGGGAAGTGTCTTTCAGGGCTGGTGTGTCGCGCAAGTATTTTAAAAGGGAATGGAGACCTGTGTTGGATGTCATTCACAGGTATGTTACTTGCGAGGGTCGTCTTTCTTCTACATATGTTTATCATCTTAGGTTAATGACTATATTTCTTGGTTAGCCTATCAATTTACCTCATTACTTAGTCCAAAGCATGACTAAAATGTCTGCGGCCATCAAGAAAGGGCCTAAAAATATTGGTCGAAGTCTTTTCCACCATGGTCTCGTTAGAATGCTAGTGGAAATGGAGTTGTCCAAACAGAATCAGTCATGGGACCATTTTCTTGAGCAAAATGGTTTCATTGGCGTTTTGCCATTGCCAATTTGATTGCGCAGAGGAGTGTTCTAGGCATCAACAGCCTAGTGAAATCCCAACTCTGCCTACACATAACCCTCTGTCAAACCCTAATGCGCATGTAAACCCTACCGGCTAGAAGAATGGGACTTCTGCTCCTATGCAAAGTCCTGACTCTCCCGTGCGTCCTAAATGAAGAAGGGAATCCATAAAAATTTCCCCAGTAACCCCAAACCATGATGATAAACCCTGCTGACAGATGAGTAAGATGCCAAGTGTTAAGTTTATGGGCAGATTCACTAGGAGTATGGTGGCTAAAGCTAATGTTGTTAAGCCCTCTGTGAAGGATGGTAAAGACATAGAAACGATTGTATTGGATGATGAGGAGAATGGACCTGTCCCTCATTATTTCCCTGATATGGATCCTGAGCCTGTGACTCACCTGACAGAACACAGCTCTCATATCCCTGATAAGGATCCCCAAATGGATTTTATGCCAGATCCTCAAATCAAGGGTAAACCTATTGAAGGGGATCCAGCTGGTTCATACCAAATTAGGGAAGCAGTCCACACACTATTTGTCAATTGCTTGCTTCATAAGATACGTCGCATGGAGATAGAAATAAAGGAGATAGTGGCACTTAATGATTCCGTGGAGGCCAAGAATACAAGGTTGCAGGAGAACTCTGATTCAACCGACAAATGCATCCTACGTTTAAAATGACACAAGAACATGTTAATCCGGAAAGTTCAGAAACTTCAACGTAAGAATCATCAAAAGAGAGAAACAATTTGTGAGCTGAACGCTCAGGTTGCCTTGATCCAGCTAAAAGGCCCCTTGCAGATACCAACCACTGGTGTGAACATATAGGTTTACAATACCCCTATTAGACCATAGCATTTTGGGATACTCACGTTTTCTTCCAGATGGCTAGAAAATAATTTCAGGTTTTGAAGTATGTAAATAGAAGCAGCAAATGATATGAGGTTATTTTATTTTCCAGGTATTGTTTTCAATTAATTACTTAGTTATGTATTTAGGATAATTACCCTCGTGTTTTGTGCTAATTCTTATTGTTTTGATATTGCAGATGATTTGGTCGGTTTTCCAGATGCGCCTTTCCCTGATTTTGATGATCACATGTTTTCAAGATTATCTCCGAAGAATTGTGAAGGAACCAGATGAAGCTGTTTTAAATTATGGATATATCGTCCTCCAGGTGTCACCAATCTACTAGTTTCTTCATCATTTTTGGCTTATCCCTATAGTCCGAATCTTTTCGATTTCAGGATATCGTAACGTATAAAGAAAATGACAATTTCATTTGTCATTTTTCTTTTTTAGCTGAAGTCGGTTAAGATTACAATAGTATAGATCCCTGTTTTCTAGAACTATCTCTATACAAGATCGAATGTATTTAAGGAGGCATGGTTTATAGTATAGGGGGGTCGATGGTTGGTGAAAGGGACTAGGTAGGATAACTTTGACATTTCTCTGCAACTAAGACAATTTCTTGTTTGTAGTTACAGCATCCTTTGACTTAAGATATTATAAGTATATTTGCAGTATTTTCATTATGGAGGTGTACTTGTAGTATCGTATGATCATGCTATTTCCTTTTCGTAGTCTTTATGTTTTGTCACTTTTCTTTGGAGAAATGTGCAAACGTGTTATGTTTAATTGTCGATCTATTCTGGGTTAACTTGTAGATTCATGTCATATGTTAAATTTTGATGTTATCGTTCAAATATATATATGATATATTATTTCCGTGTATTGTCTTTTTCTTTTCTCAGAATTTCTTCTGAAGATTTTGAAATTGTCTGCATAGCATCCTTATTTATGAGTTAATTCCGTGATTAATATTATTATGCTCCTGATCATGATAGGGTATATAGGATATGTGTGTGTTAGTTTTTCATTTAATTCATAGAAAATAGATTGAATCTGATCTTCATATTTGTACTTCGTCAAATTATCGTTCAACCTTGTTATGGATGTATATGTGTCTATATTGTAACTTATATGATTGGTTTAGTTTGTTAACATTTTATTTATCATTTATTCCTATACACATATGTTAATTGGTTTAAATAGATCAATTTTAGTTATCAGTTGTGTATCATATGAACTAACTTAGTAACCATCATTAACATTTTTCCTTCGTATATTCATAACAATAGTAGATATTCAGCTAACAAACATTTACTTTACTTTCATTCCTTTGAGTCTGCTCCTGTAATTGGGAGTGATTTAAGAGAAGGAAACGGGGCCTTAATCCCATCAAAGAAAACTATCTAATGACTGAGAGTAGCCTTTGAAAGCTTTTGGATCAGGTTGTCTCTTAGTTGACTATTGTGCCGATTCGGCCTGTCAACAATGGCGCTAGAAAGAGGGATAGCTTAAGCGAATGGCTAGTGAAAACTATCCTATTCACAACCTTAATCACCCCTCTAGTGCTCAATTCACACCACCTTCACGATCGGGTGAATTACAGTCATCATCCCAACCACAAACATTCCAGTCATCACAATTAGATGAGACCCCATTGAACGATACGGTTCGAAGCCTTATTCATCAGTTCAACTCTAGCGGTACCCATCCACCTGAAGAAATTGACCAGTTCAAATAGGCCATCAATGAATCCCGCAGGATTTTAACTAGAGCTTATTCAAATCTCACTGGGATCCAACCCATTGAATTTCCTCTTCCACAGATCAAACATCCACGCACTCTCCATACTGAGCCTACTTCTGAAGAACAGTATCAACCTTTAGGTGTCTTCCCTAACCATCAATTATGAAATCCTCTAACAGGCACCAATCAACCTTCATCTTCTTCAGAACCACCTGCTACCGGAGGGTCTGGTCAACCCCCATCACCGCCACATTCACCTCCTCACATTTTTCAAATACCACCTTCACCACCTCCATCACCAAGGAACATGGAAAACCTGAACTCGAACCCCAATGCCAATTTGCCATGGTTAGCACAGGATGCGGTCGATGTTCCAGGCGATCAACATCCTTTTCCAAAGCATCCCGAGAAATTGTTGCCCAAATTCAATCCCGAGCTAAAAGAGCCTACAGAGGACCATGTTAAGAAATTCATGCTAGCAGTTCAGCTTTTGAATGTTGAGCACGAAGATGTAGTCTGTCGGCTTTTCCCTTACACATTTGAAGGAAAATCCTCGACCTGGTACTTTTCACTTACTGTTGGCTTTATTACCAGTTGGAATGACTTCGATTTGGCTTCCATGAATAAGTTTGGAGATGATAAGACTCCAGCCGTGTTGGTTTTGGAATTATCTAGGATCCATATGGAAACCAAGGAGAAAGTCAAAGACTTTAACCAGAGGTTCTTGACTCTTAGAAACAGAATCCCTGCCACCTCAAGGCCTGATGAAGATGTCACTATTGAATTCTATACTTCAGCTTTACCTATGTCTATGGCCATGTTTGTCAGGAGAGCGGCCAAACCCACTCTCACTGAAACCTTTTATGAAGCCATTAAAGTCGAGAAGGATATGTCTGCTATTAAGACAAACCCTGGGGTAGACACTGATTCTGCCTCCTCTTCTCACAAAAAGAATGAGAATCCTTCCAAAACCACAAATATTGATAAGAAGGACCAAGATGCACTAGACTTAGACGCCTCCAAAGAGTCATAAAGAAGCTATCCAATGAAATCATTGATTTGAAGAAAGGTATTTCTGAAAGTACTCTGAATAAAGATCCACCCAGGAAGCCTTTTAGAAGACCATTCGAGAATACATCTGCTAAACAAACCCCACCTTCTGAGGCTAGTAACATAGATGATATTAATAACTTCCTAAAATTATTGGTCTCAGGCTTAGAAACGTTAGCTGAAAGTGCAACTCAATCTTCAGGATAGAAATCTAAGGATGCCCAAGGTATAGATAATAACACTAAAGAACAACCTCCTCAAATTATTTGTCACTTATGGGATACCATAGAAGTGACCAACGATGAAGAGGTTGCTACTATAAATGTCAATCAGCATCAATACAATACTAGGAGCAAGAAAAATCAGTCCTTAGGGGAACCCTCTACAACATTTACAGATGACAGTTTAACTATCAAAACAAGAAACCAAACTTGAAGCACTAAGTCTACGTCTTCTCTCGAGTTAGAGTATGATCTGGTTGAAGATTTGAAGAAACTTAGAGCCAATATTTCTATCTTCGAACTCCTCAAATTGCCTTCTATTTGAGACAAGATTATTCAAGGGGTTTCTCTAAATAAAAATGGCAAAACTTCCTCCACCCAAAACAGTTCTGCTAGTACTAAACACAATCCAACGAAAACTTCAGTTAATGCCTCGTCCATAGGTAAGAAATCTGATTCCTCAACTCCTCCTTTTCTGCTCACATTTGAAATCTGCAATCGTAAGGCACACAATGTATGATAGATTCAGGGGCTTCAAAAAACGTCATGCCATATTCGGTATGTAAAAAACTTAATGCAGTCCCCATCCCATGTGATACGAACATTGTGCAACTTGACCGATCTAATGTAAAGGTAATAGGAAAGTTGAATGAAGTACTGATAAGGTTAGCTTCAAACCCTCAGGTCCATTTCATCATTGTCATAATTGTTGCAGATATCCCTGAGGTATATGGCTTATTCCTCAGCAGAGATTGGTCTAAAAAATTAAAGGGATATTTTGCAACAGATTGGTCACACTTGTGGTTGTCTTATAATGGTTTCCCAAACAAAATCAGAATTGATCGAGAGCGTTATATGAAGCACACGGTGACCGAACTGGATGGCTCAAATGAACCATTGTTATTTCCTGATACTATAATGGGCAATTAAATGGTTGATTCCTTTTTTGGAAACTTTGAGGCTGAAACTTCGTTAGTCCAAAATCTAGAACAGCAGTCCGAAGTTTTTCATTTTACGCAAGTTATAGACGACATTCTAGCTGTAAATACTGCACATTTAGACCTGAATAATGGACTTTGGTCCCTATACTTTGACGGATCCAATTCAAAGGAAGGGGATGGGGCCGATTGCTTGTTAATAGATCCCCACAGAAAAAGGTATTTTGTTGCTTGCAGGTTGGAGTTTGAGTGTACTAATAATATTGCTGAATATGAAGCCCTTATTCAAGGGCTGAAAAAGGAAATTGATGTAGGAGCTAAAGATTTGGTAGTATTAGGAGACTCTGAAATCATTATTAGACATGTATGGAACACTATACATTGCATTGCTATTCATCTAAGAAATTACCAGACAGAGGTGTGGAATTTATCATTATCATTTGAAGATTTTAATATAAATTCTATTCCGCATTATTTGAATCTGGAAGCAGATCTGTTAGCGAATGTTGCTTCAAGGCTAATTCCATCTGAAGGGATATTTGCTGATCCATTCTCTGTCGAACTGCTTTTCAGGCCTTCCATACCTGATAATATTGTCAATTGGAGAGTCTTTGACCATGACGAGCAGTTAATCGAGTTTTTGACCATGAAGGACACCTTCAAAGACACAGTCATCGATGAAATGACTCATAATGAAGATTTGTACAACTTTTCGGTAATTCACAAACCTTGTTCGATTGAAGAATCTCTTAATCAGGTCAGTACTATTCCTAAATCTATAATTAAACTTGAGAAGTTCTATGATTTGAAGGACAAATTTAAAGGTGCAAGGAACTGTAAAACCATCAGCTCTACTATGCAATCTGAAGTCGTAAATTTAGGCACAGAGCATAATCCTCAATGTGTCAACTTGGGCTGTACATGTACCCCCCAAGAAAAAATAGCCTTTATACGAATATTTAATGAGTTTAAAGACATTTTTGCTTGGACATATGATGATCTCAATACATTTGATCCAAACATAATGCAACATGTCATCTCGATGAAACAATAGGCTAAACCATTCCAGCAGAAATTGAGAAAAATGCACCCTAGCCTAGAACCGGTTGTTAAGAAAGAGCTTAACAAACTCCTGGCTGGTAGAATAATTTTCTTAGTGCGGCATACGCAGTGGGTGGAAAATCGCGTCCCGGTTAGAAGGAAAAATGGTGAGATTAGGTTGTGCATCAATTTTCAAAATCTAAACAAGGTTTCCGAAAAAGATAATTATCCCGTTCCCCCTATGGAAAAGAGCTTACAATAGGTTTCTAGATATGAAATGTTCTCACTTTTAGATGGCTTCTCGGGGTACAATCAAGTATTAGTATCCAAAATAGACCAGTTGAAAACAACCTTTAGAACCCCTTGGGGAACTTATGCTTACAGGAAAATTCCATTTGGTTTAATCAATGCCGGAGCAATGTTTCAAAGGGCGATGGGCATTACGTTCAGAGGCCTAATCGGCCAATCTGTTGTCATCTACCTAGACGATATAACTATTTTTTCAAAAAACAGGGCTGATCACCTAACACATCTTAGGAGGGTTTTTGAACATTGTAGGAAATATGGGATCTCCCTGAATCCTAAGAAATCTATCTTCGCGGTTACAGAAGGAAAATTATTGGGTTTTGTAGTTTCAAAGAAAGGTATTAATATTGACCCTGAACAAACCCAAGCTAGATCACAGATTTATATCCCTAACTCAAAGAAAACCATTCAATCATTTCTAGGGAAAATAAATTTTGTCTCCAGGTTTATTCCTAGGTTCACTGAGATTGTCAGACCACTTCAGAAAATGATTAAAAAATATGCTGATTTTAAATGGTCTGCTGAAGAAAAGAAATCCTTTCACGATATATTAAAAGCTATTTCGGAAGCACCCACCTTAATGAGCCCCGATTTCTCCAAACCATTTATTTTGTACACTTTTGCATCTGACTCTTAGTATGCAGAAAAATCAGGAAAAAAATGAAGCTCCCATTGCTTTTACAAGTTCCAATTTTAACGGTGCAGAGCTTAATTATCCAGAAGTAGACAAACAAGCCTTTGCTGTTTTTAAGTCAGTAAAAAAATTTCGACCATATTTACTAAAGTCTCATACCAAGGTTATTGTGCCGTATTCCACAGTCAGAAATCTTTTGGTGCAAAAGGACTTGGGTGAAAAGCAAGCCCATTAGGTCATAGCACTTCAAGAGTATGACCTGGAAATCAAGCCTTTAAAGATTGTCAGAGGATAGGGACTTTGTAAGTTAGCAATCGGATCTTCAAACATGTCAGAATCTGATTTGCACTTTATCGATGAACATTCTCTGTTTGAAAGGGAATTTGTTCCTATATCAGCCCCCTCTGATTCCTGGTATCATGACATTAAGTTTTTTCTATTGCATGGAAATGCTCTTGAATATTTAGATTCACGAAGAAAAAGGGCTTTGAGATTAAGATCTGCCCCTTATCAGCTGATCGATAACGTTCTGTTTAGAAAAAAATTCAAAGGGGTTTTCCTTCGTTGTTTAGAAAGAAATGAAGCTGATAGTGTGTTGTCTCAACTACATGTAGGACCAGTTGAGGGACACTTTGGCGGTGAAACCACTGCACATAAAGTACTCAAAGATGGTTATTACTGGCCTACTTTGTTCAGAGATGCACATGCTTTTGCTAGGAAGTGTCAGGAGTGTCAGAGAGCAGACGAAAGACTTAAGAAAGAAGCATTACCTCTCCAGCCTGTTATTGTTGAGGTTCCATTTCAACAATGGGGTTTGTACATTGTTGGTCTGATTACACCAGCTTCCTCACAGCAACACAAGTACATTCTGACAGCCACTGATTATTTCACTAGATGGGTCGAAGCCATCCCTCTCCGAGTGGTTAACTCAACACAGGTGATATCATTCCTTGACTCTTCTATTGTCACTAGGTTTGGCGTTCTAGAATCTTTGATCTTTGACAATGCAACCTATTTTTCTTCTTTAGAATTAACAGAATATGCATTGGAAAAAGGTATAAAGTTAAAGTACTCAGCTAATTACTATCCTCAAGGTAATGGATTAGCTGAATCCTCCAATAAAAATTTAATCAAGATTCTAAAACGCACAGTGGTTAATCATCATAAAAATTGGCACAAAGCCTTATCAAATGCCCTGTGGGCTGACAGAGTGACTCCCAAAGATGCCATAGGTAATTCTCCTTTTTTCTTGGTATACGTTAAAGAAGCTATTCTACCTCCCCATCTGTTTTTACCCTCTCTACAGCTCTCCTAGTCAGTGCAAGAAACAGGATGTTCTGCCATGGAACATCGGATTAATACTTTGCTTAAACTGGAGGAAGAAAGAGAGTCATCCAGAAAAAAATTTGACCAACACCAGAAGACAGTGAAATGCTGGTTCGATCACAGAAAATCATCTAGTAGATATTTCGATGTAGGTGACCTAGTTTTGAAATGGGACAAAGTTCACGAAGAAAAAGGAAAGCATACTAAGTTCCAATGCATGTGGCTAGGACCGTTTATCATTATAGAAAAACTTGGTCCCAGCACATTCAGGTTACTGACGCTGGAGGGAGACATCGAGAACCTTCTGGTAAATGGCCACCTAATCAAAAAATAATTTTGTTGATACCTCTTAGGGGATTATCCTGTACATAACTTGTGTTATTTTCTCGGTTTGTGAAAATTTTTAGTGTGTTCATTTTATTGGTTTGTTTTGAATATCCTCTAGTGTCTATTTGCTATTTCATCTGCATAATTTTTGAGAGTGATCAATTCATTTAATCTCTAGCTGATGACTTTTCATCAAATCTAGTGGTTGACTTACAAATCATGTATCATGATCTTTGCTATCCTGAGTGTTTCCATGCTTCCCTTAAAAGTCCAGTAATAAATGTTTTACATCTTGAATAGTGAACGGTTTTCGCCTTTCTAAATTTTTCCAAAAACTCCTTAGTCACATAAATATAAATTACTAAGATGAGCCTCCGCAAAGATTTCTCCAAAAGGATTAGGGCAGTGTTTGTCAAAGGTTGTCTATTCAAGTCTTTTATCCCACCCCATCTCATTAAGAGATTTAGACTTGCCTCCCCATCTGCTAAGATGATCTCATTTGAGATTAAATATAACTACAATCTGGCCATGGTTGGATTTAAATGCAAAAGTAACTAATTTTTAAAAATAATCTGAAGGACAGAGGGTGTCATCATGAGCCAGTCTGTTCAGGATCATAGATCTGCATTCAGTAACATTGTCGCTTCCGGTCACCAAGCCAGGGCAATGGCCCTTGGACAAAACACCAAGGGATAAAAGGTCTCATCATGAGCTGGTTTAATTACTGTAGTGCAGATTGGTGACTGACATGGTTACTACCTGGTTACCAATCCAGATCCGTGGCTTTTAGGTATTTTTTTAAAAAGAAAAAAAAGATAAAAAAAGGAAAAGAGAATGATAGTAATATTTCAACCTAACCAGAATTGTCTATCTATATCTGGCAGATGGGATATTGGCATTCTTTGGGCTTTGAAGCAACCATGTCGAGGCTATGGATGCCTGCTGGCAACAGGGCCATGCTTGTGGTATCGATACTTTATTCTTCAAAACCAAGCCACCTACTTCCTTACTTCGTTTGGACTGATTTTTTGCGAGAGGCTTGATCTTTATTAAATAAATAATTAAAAGTGTAAATTTCTGGTAAGCTTTAGAAATATGAAATCCCTGAATCTGTTTAAGATGCTAAATATTGAATTTTGTATAATGGTACAGATGAGGGATCTAATTTATTTTTGATTGCATGATTTCAGGCCAAGAAAACAGAGATAACTGTTTCGCCCAGTCAGTCGCCATCTGTTGTGCTCCTATCCAATAGCCTTAAATAAAAACAAATTTCATTAAGAAAAATGAGATTTTGCTTGATGAAATATTTGAATTTCTCATTTCAAGTTATGGAATCAGGAGCTACTGAAACGGTGAAATTCCATTGTTTTTATAACCATGGGAACTGTTGTTATTTGGCAAAGTTACTATATTAAAAAACCATTATTTTGAATGGATTTGTGACTCAAGTCAGGGGATAAGCGCTTTTGGTTTATATGCCTCTCATCATAACCTCACCATAAGTCTTATTTGAATATTCATCATTTGGTATGTTTTATTTGTGTTTTAATTGCAAATTTGACAAGGTTGTGGAACATGGAAGGCTAACTATTTCACGCTGGGGTGCCTTATCAAAAGTCCATGCAAATATTTATTCCTAAGGTTTATTCTCCAATCTTTGAATTATGCTCAATCCAACTATAAGTTATTAATCTCGAACTTTGTAATATTCTCCATACGTGGCTTATATTTCTACGTTTAACGGTTGGGTTGATGTAATGGGTTATGTGATATGTGTTTTCGCGTAGCGTATTCGCCATTTTCAAAGGTTGGTATTATTATTTAGCAAGGTCTGTGTTTTAACGCCCATGGTTCTTTACTTATGGTCAGTTTAATTCATATCGCCATCCCCAAATCCAATCCACTTGATTGAGGGCTATTATGTCATCATTACACATGTACATAACTCTTTTAATGACATTCAATTTTAGTACGAGTGTAGCATCATGTCTTCCTGCTGATTGAGCACCTGTGCTTCACTCAATTCGTGGTTGTATTTCAATCAAGCCGAATAAATTATGGCTAAGCGAGGTTGTTCTGGAGTCTTCACCATCTTTAGCCATTATTTGATCACCTCTCTGTATAATCATTCCTGTTAGCTCATGCTGATTTTACAGGGTTTCAGTGTGAGTTTATCCATGTCTTATTTTCTTTATGAAGAAGTCGATTTTCATTATCCATGGTTTTTTCTTGGCTTGCGTTCCGAATGGTCTCTCTCCAGCACTCTGGGTTATTGCAGTCCATTGTATCTCCTCGTTGCACAACTATGTACATTCGCACTTGTAGCCATGGCCCCAGTTTTTAGGGTTGAACTTGATAATACCAAGCTTCTATATGAGGATCCGGAGCTCCTAGCCAAAGTAGAGGAGGTCGGGTGGCTTCCCTTTTTCCGCAAATTCGCAGACACAAACCCTGAAGTTACCAAGTTGTTTTCCCTCTCGCTGGTTGATGGCAGAGCTAAGGTCGCTGACCTTCATTTCATAGTGGATGAGCACACAGTCACCTTGGCCAAGGACCTATCTGTAGCAGGTGAGCGCCGGTTTAAGTATAAACAAATGAAATCCACCGAGTGGAGGAAAATACTAAAAGACCCCGGCCGAGAACTGTCTTTCAGGGCTGGTGTGTCGTGCAAGTATTTTAAAAGGGAATGGAGACCTGTGTTGGATGTCATTCATAGGTACGTTACTTGCGAGGGATGTCTTTCTTCTGCATATGTTTATCATCTTAGGTTAATGACTGTATTTCTTGGTCAGCCTATCAATTTACCTAATTAGTTAGTCCAAAGCATGACTAAAATGTCTGCGGCCATCAAGAAAGGGACTAAAAATCTTGGTCGAAGTCTTTTCCACCATGGTCTCGTTAGAATGCTAGTGGAAATGGAGCTGTCCAAACAGAATCAGTCCTGGGACCATTTTCTTGATCAAAATAGTTTCATGGCGTTTTTCCATTACCAATTTGATTGCACAGAGGAGTGTTCTAGGCATCAGCATCCTTGTGAAATCCCAACTCCGCCTGCACATAACCCTCTGCCAAACCCTAACGCTCATGTAAACCCTACCGGCTAGAAGAATGGCGCTCCCGCTCCTATGCAAAGTCTCGACTCTCTCGCGCGTCCTAAACGAAGAAGGGAATCCATAAAACTTTCCCTGGTAACCTCGAACCATGATGATAAACCCTGCAGATAGATGAGTAAGACGCCAAGTGTTAAGGTTACGGGCAGATTCACTAGGAGTATGGTGGCTAAAGCTAATGCTGTTAAGCCCTTTGTGAAGGATGGTAAAGACATAGAAATGATTGTATTGGATGATGAGGAGAATGGACCCATCCCTCATGATTGCCTTGATATGGATCCCGAGCCTGTGACTCACCCGATAGAACACAACTCTCATATCCCTGATAAGGATCACCAAATGGATTCTATACCATATCCTTAAATCAAGGGTAAACCTATTGAAGGGGATCCAGCTGGTTCATACCGAATTAGGGAAGTAGTCCACACACTATTTGTCAATTGGTTGCTTGATAAGATACATCGCATGGAGATATAAATAAAGGAGATAGTGGCACTTAATGATTCTATGAAGGAAGAGAATACAAGGTTGCAGGAGAACTCTGATTCAGCCGACAAGTGCATCCTACATTTAAAACGACGGAAGAACATGTTAATCTGGAAAGTTCAGAAACTTCAACGTAAGAATCATCAAAAGAGAGAAACAATTTGTGAGCTGAACGCTCAGGTTTCCTTGATGCAGCTAAAAGGCCCCTCGTAGATACCGGCCACTGGTGTGAACATACAAGTTTACAATACCCTTGTTAGACCATAGCATTTTGGGATACTCACTTTTTTTTCCAGATGTCTAGAAAATAATTTCAGGTTTTGAAGTATGTAAATAGAAGCAGCAAATGATATGAGGTTATATTATGTTCCAGGTATTGTTTTTAGTTAATTACTTAGTTATGTATTTAGGATAATTACCCTCGCATTTTGTGCTAATTCTTATTGTTTTGATATTGCAGATGATTTGGTCAGTTTTCCAGATGCGCCTTTCTTGGATTTTGATGATCACATGTTTTCAGGATTATCTCTGAAGAATTGTGAAGGAACCAGATGAAGCTGTTTTAAATTATGGATATATCGTCCTCTAGGTGTCACCAATCTACTAGTTTGTTCATCATTTTTGGCTTATCCCTATAGTCCAAATCTTTTCGATTTCAGGATATCGTAACGTATAAAGAAAATGAGAATTTCATTTGTCATTTTTCTTTTTTAGCTGAAGTCAGTTAAGATTACAATAGTATAGATCCCTGTTTTCTAGAAATATCTCTATACGAGATTGAATGTATTTAAGGAGGCATGGTTCACAGTATAGGGGGGTCGATGGTTGGTGAAAGGGACTAGGAAGGATCACTTTGACATTTCTCTGCAACTAAGACAATTTCTTGTTTGTAGTTATAGCATCCTTTGACTGAAGATATTATAAGTATATTTGCAGTATTTTCATTATGGAGGTGTACTTGTAGTATCCTATGATCGTGCTATTTCCTTTTCGTAGTCTTTATGTTTTGTCACTTTTCTTTGGAGAAATGTGCAAACGTGTTATGCTTAATCGTCAATGTATTATGGGTTAACTTGTAGATTCATGTCATATGTTAAATTTTGATGTTATCATTCAAATATATATATGATATATTATTTATGTGTATTGTCTTTTTCTTTTCTCAGAATTTCTTCTGAAGATTTCGAAATTATCTGCACAACATCCTTATTTATGAGTTAATTCCAGGATTAATATTATTATGCTCCTGATCAGGATAGTGTATATAGGATATGTGTGTGTTAGTTTTTCATTTAATTCATAGAAAATAGATTGAATCTGATCTTCATATTTGTACTTCGTCAAATTATTGTTCAACCTTGTTATGGATGTATATGTGTCTATATTGTAACTTATATGATTGGTTTAGTTTGTTAACATTTTATTTATCATTTATTCCTGTACACATATGTTAATTGGTCTAACTAGATCAATTTTTAGTTATCAGTTGTGTATCATATGAACTAACTTAGTAACCATCATTAACATTTTTCGTTCGTATATTCATAACTATAGTACATATTCAGCTAACAAACATTTACTTTACTTTCGTTCCTTTGAGTCTGCTCCTGTAATTGGGAGTGATTTAAGAGAAGGAAACATGGTCTTAATCCCGTAAGAGACAACTATCTAATGACTGAGAGTATCCTTTGAAAGCTTTTGGATCGGATTATCTCTTAGTTGACTATTGTGCCGATTCGGCCTGCCAATAGCCCTCATCTAAGATAATGTGACCCAAATAATGAATCCTATCTTTATAGAAGTGACACTTTCTCAACTTTGCATACAACTTATGCTCACTAAGTAATTACAATGTCAATATTAGATGTTCTTCATGCTCTTCCTCATTCTTAGAATAAAAAAGAATGTCATCAAGGAAAATAATAACAAACTTGTCAAAATACCTACTGAAGACACTATTCATAAGGAACATAAATGCAGTTGGTTCATTTGCGAGACAAAATGGTACCACTACAAAATCATAATGTCCAAACCTTGTTCTAAAGGTTGTCTTATGAATGTCTTCATCCTTTATTCTCACCTGATGGTACCAGACCTTAAGTCGATCTTGGAAAATACCTTTGCTCCTCTCATTTGATCAAAGAGGTCATCAATCCTAGGAAACAGGTATTTATTCTTCACAGTGACTTTGTTCAACTGTCTGTAATCAATACAAAACCTCAGTGTACCATCTTTCTTCTTCACAAACATAACTGGTGCTCTTTAAGGAGACACACTCAGCCTGATATACTTCTTCTCAAACAACTCTTGTAGTTTCATATTTAGCTCTAGCATTTCTGGTGTGCACATCCTGTAGGGTGTCTTGGACACTGGTGCTGCTCCTAGAACGAGTTCAATTATGAAATCAATGTCCCTCTTTGGAGGAAGCCCTAGAATTTCATGAATTCCTACAAAACCAAATAGTCCTCCAACCTAGGGGTATCATTATCTATTCATCTAAAACATGGGCTGCATACAACTAGAAACCTTTCCTACATAACTCCTTCAGCTACATTGCTAAAATATGCCTACAAAAAATCACCTTAGGAATGCCTCTTACAACTCTTGGGTTCCCTTCTTAATCCATGCATTCAAAAGTCTTATTATAATAGTTGTAAAGCTTTACTCTATGAGATTCTAACCAATCTATTCCAATAAGAATGTCATAAGAACAAAATGTTAGAACATTAATATCTACATAAGTGACCAATCCATTCATGACCAATGGACATTTCTCCACCATTTCACTAACCTTTCCCCTACTTCCAGTGGCTAGCTAAACTAACCATGATTTGCTATGCTTTAACTTCTTAAAATCACAAATCTCAAATACTCTAGGAGTAATGTAACTGTGAGAAGAACTAGGGTCAATCAAAATAGAAATAGATTGCTCATTAATCTTACCTGCAACTTCAACCACAGTTGTTGGCGATCTTCCTGGTGGTCCTTCAGTGCTGCATAAATCCTAGGGACAACCCTTGCTACTTGAACTACTATTTCAAATTGCTAAACATTGTAAGTTTTCTTTGCATTCCCATTGTCAAGTGGACAATTCCTCCACATGTGGGGTCTCCCACATTTACAACATTAGAGTGGTTCTCTATTATGTTGTGGATCTTTTGGCTTTTCTTCCACCTCTCTATCTAGCTTACTCATAGTTTGGGATGGCTGCTTCTGCTGATTCCTGAATTTATAAGGTTTTAATCCTTTCTTCCTTCGTTCATACTTCTTATTCTTTTTTTCCTTCCATGTCTTATGATAATTGAGTTTTCTTTTCTTTTGTCATAGCAATACTTAGCTTTCCTTATTTCTTCTTCTAGAGTTTTGGGTTCATAAAAATCAATTCTGTCTTTGTAAGACTGAGGTAATCGACTCAGGAAACACTGGATCTTTACCTTGTCATCTTTTATTTACCTAGAATACCTCAATAGTTCCAATAACTTATTTGCATACTCTTCCATGGTCTATTGTCCCAATATCAATTCATGGAACTCTTTAATCTTGTCATCATAGTACCTGTCGGAGAGGTACTTCTGCTTGAAATACTTATGGAATTGTTTCCAAACCATATTCCTTTCATTAATATTTTTCCTTTCTTAAAGTGCTCCCACCATATGGATTCTCTTCCAGTCAAATTGAAGATGGCTACCCTAGCCTTCCTATTTCCATACTAGTCATGGAATTGGAAATATTTTCTCATCACAAGAAGCCAAGCTTCAGATTCTTGACCATTCTTTACCTCACCATCAAACTTAGGAGGATTATCCTTCTTGAATTTATCACGTGAGATGTTCTAGTAACGCCTCTTCCTCTTAATTCTGTGAGATGAGGAGCTTGAATCCTCATTGGATCCTTCAGGTTTAGATGATCAACTAGAAGGTATTTTTCTTATTCTAGCACCACTCCTACTTCCTTCTGGTCTTATTGTCCAGTCCCTAGAGTTCATCCACCTCTGGATGTTTGTTAAGCTCTGCAGCATTGTTGGATTCATCTAATTCTAATCCTCCTGAGCCTTAACCAATATGCCATTATCTTCCCTGTAACTTTGCATCTCCACCCTTAGGCTCCTCATCTCCACCCTTAGGGAGTATCTTGAAATATTCTCCCATTAGACTATGTATCATCATTCCCAACTCAAATTTTTTCTCCAATTACATCTTCCTCATACTCATTGGGGTTTTGTGCATCATCATACATGTCGTAGGTTCTCATGGCTGACCCAAAACCAACTTTACCAAACTGCACTATGTGGAATGTTGTCTTTCAAGGTGACTATGATTCTGCAAAATGTTTTAATAAAAACAACTATTAGCTACATAAAATTCAAAAGGATTTATACATTACTTACCTTCATTGGAAACATCATACATTGACAACTTTGTCGAAACACATAATTTTCTTTCATAACAACAACTATCTCATGGGGACGATGGGGGTCAAGGGGGCTTTACCCCTTATGGCAATCTACCGCATAAGCTCACTGCCATTTTTCAACTTTCAGGCACCTATAAATCCCAATGAAAAAATTGCTGAATTTCTTATTTCTAGAACAACTCAACTTTTTCTTCCGATCGACGAATTCACCTCTTTCTTCCAACGTGTTAGCAGAACTCACTGAGTTCACCCGATACGTATCAACATAACTCGCCCTTTTTACCCAATCATTGAAAGTCCAATTTTGCTTCTGAAGTGTCAAAAAAAATATGCTTTTTCTTTCAACACATCGGCAAAACTCACCATCCTCTTCTGATTAGTGGAACTCATCAACTTTTCCAACGTGTTGGCAGAACTCACCAATTTCACCTGACACACATCAGAAAAACTCACCTTTTCTTGCCGATATGGAATTTTCGACACTCAGAAAAATTTTGAATTTATTTTTCTTCTTTCTTTAATTGGAAAAAATCAACTTTTTCGCCTGACACACAATGACGAAACTCACCTTTTTCACCTGATACACATCAAATAAACTCACTGAGTTCATCCGATACATATCGAAAAAACTTTCAAAGCTTTTCTGACATGCCCATACTTCGAAACTTTTTGGAATTTTTTTTTCTTCCTTCTTTGCATCGGCTCCATTTAGCATTTCACATCGACATGCATTAGCTAAAATCCGCCACTTCACCTGACATTCATCGATAGAACTCAGCTAGCTCGACCGACATCCAATTTTTTTAGACACTTAGAAAAATTTTGGAATTTTTTATGCCTTTATCTTTACTGGCTCGACTCAGCCAATATAGCCAAAATGGTTATTGCGACCTTCATTGTCTCAACTCAACCAACTCAACCAACATGTGTCGATTGAACTCGGCTAACTCAGCCGACACAACCAACATTCCAACACTTAGAAAAAAAAATTATATTGTTTTTTCCTGTTGGCCTGTGCTCAATAGGGGTTAATTCCTACCTCAATCCAATGTTCTTCTTGTCCCATTGAGGACCAATGCTACAACATAGCTCTAATACCACACTGTCACGTCCCCTCCCCTCCGAGAGGATGCGACATACTAGCTAGTGCTATCATTTAGACAAGGAAACTAACCCCATGAACATCGACATATTAAAAATATGTTGAACATAAAACATTTACAAATGCATAATACAATCTACAGAGAAATAAATATCATTTCAACACATCATATTCATCATAATTTATCAAGAAAAATAATACAGTTGCATAAAATCAAATACACAAGAAATACTTAACTTGAAAATGTGTTGTCCCACAACCAGCTATCTCACTGCAATATTCCACCCAACAATAGGCCAATTTGCTCATAAATATCTCAACAAGAATGACACCCCTGATTTGGACATGATTCCCACAAGGAATAAGGGAACTACAATAGGCTCACACATAGCCAAAGAGATATCAAAATTCATCCAAGTCAAAACTGCAATTGGGTTTATCAGGATGCTAAGGAGGTGGAAGGATGAATTACTAAGATAGTGAGCTCAACCACAGAGCTATGAGCACCTACACAAGATATGGCTTGGATTTCCCAACACCTACACACCCAACAAAAGGAAGCATCCCCTTCTTTACTACACAGTCCCTCAGGTTATACCTTCCATTCCAGTGCTCTTCAGGGTGTGCAAAGAAGAAAACCCAGCCCCTCTTGATATGTCTATGAGGTTCCTTACAACACTAGGTTTATCAAGCTAATTCTTCCCCGATTACACTCCAAACTAGTTCATACCAAAATAAGGGATGCACCCACAGCAAAATGCCAGTTCAACGTTTGAGTAAAAACATTTTTCAACCAAAAACGTATTGGTAAAATGGAGAAATAGACCCATGGGTGACAAATTCGAACTTAGCAATGATTCTGGGCATTGCATGAGAAAAAATGACTTCTATGAACCCCAAAATAGTGAATCCTTACTAGCCATTCACTCAGCAACCAAAAAATAATTTTCCTAGAATGGAGAAATGAGGAAACAATTGAAAACCTAAAGGATAAAAACCCAGGAAGGTTTAGCTGCCTGAGACCACAACGTGAATGAAGGATGGATGATGAAAAACGTCCAGTAGCTTCCCCAAAAACGTGAGGAAAGATGAAAACGTGAATGTATGAAGGAATGGGAAACAATTTTGGTCATTTACTTGGCTCATAAGTCAAAACACGGTTTTCCAAAAATGGGTACTCTTCCCAATTTGAAATTTGACCTCCATCCCTTTCACATCCCATGCAATAACTAACTCGACCAATTTATGGCAGTAATAAATGATTGGGTGAATAAGAAAAGAAAGGTAGTTAATAGCTTGATGGGTTCTCCCTTTGACATTTGGCTTTTTCTCATCGACTCAAGGGTTTGAATATTCCCCCCCGCTTATCTTTAGGAAATCATGCCCACGTCTCTTTAATATTGCATTGACATAGCTGGTTGTGGGTCTTTTAATTAAGTTGCATATTTACATGATGATCAAAATTATAATGTGCCTCACTAGCACGAAATACTGTCCGCATGGATTTTAATCGTCGAAACATAAAATGCTAAATCAATGGTGGGGATTTTTCCTTTAGCTCCTCACCATGATTAATTACAATATATACATCATATACATTTTTAATGCAAATGGGGTCAAAACCAGGGTGTTACATGTATTATTGATGAAAAGATGCTATGGTGAAGAGATGCATCCACATGAAGACATGGAGGTATTTATCGACAGATTGATTGAAGGAAATATCCTGTCTCTGTGATTGCGATTGACAAAGTCCAAGGAGTGAATAGTAGACTGATAAAATTAGTCTGGGGTGGCAGGGTGGTGCTAGGGAAGGCTACAAGTATGCAAAGGGTGTCGTAGCATTGTTGTATGTTGTAGCAGGTGGAAACCTAGTATGTTGTAGAATCATTGTCTGTGGTGGCAGGAAGAAACCCAGGGTGTTGTAGCATCCCTGTATGTGGTAGCAAGGAGAAACCCATGGTGTTGTTGCATCCTTTTTATAGCAGCAGGTAAAGCAATTTTGTAGATTCATCTTTCTAATGAGTTTGAATTAATGGTTTTCTCTTTGAGGTTTCCACGTTAAAATTTGTGTCTTAACCTGTTTGTTTCATTGTGTTTTTTTTAAAAGAAAAACACAATATCAATTCACCCTCCCTCTCAGTATTGTAGAATAATCCAATAGTTGGTATCAAAGCGGGTTCCTTCATAATAATTTAACCACTAGAAGGTAGATCCTATTTTTTTTTAAAAACATTATGCATCAACAAGAAGGTTTAGCCCCCAACAAACCTCCATTGTTCATAGGAGAAAATTATTCTTACTGCGGTTTGAGAATGAAGTTCCATCTAATGTCCCTTGGATGGAAGGTTTGGGATTCAAATGTAAAGGAATATAAAATAGATGACCAAGAAACTACATAAAATATAGAACTAGGCCAATATGAAGGTAATCCCAAATCCCTAAATTCAATCATGAGTGGGTTGAAAAATTCTGTAATTACAAAATTTATGTGATGCAAGACGTCCAAAGAAGCCTTGGATAATTGAAAAATTATATATGAAGGAGAATCTAAAGTCAAAGAATCCAAGCTTCAAACATATAAAGGGCACTTTGAGATCCTTAAATGAAGGAAGAGGAAAATATTGGGGAATACTTCTAAGAGTAGA
The DNA here is from genome assembly GCA_001517045.1 of Pseudotsuga menziesii. Lineage (NCBI taxonomy): Eukaryota > Viridiplantae > Streptophyta > Pinopsida > Pinales > Pinaceae > Pseudotsuga > Pseudotsuga menziesii. The sequence continues at coordinate 59,058 of LPNX010623002.1, forward strand.
TGAGGTGGTCAATGTTATTAGAGTTATTGGAGGAAAGTTAAAAGAGAAAGACGTTGTGAGAAAGGTACTAAGAATGTTTCCAATGAAATATGACTCAAAAGTATCCACCCTAGAAGAATGAGATGATCTTGAAAAATTGACACTAGATGAACTACATGGAATCCTCACTACATATCATATGAGAACTAGACTACATGAATCCTCAAGAAAATAAGCAGCATTTAAAGCCTCATCCAAAAATCAATCAAAGAAATTGGATGATGACGAGGCTATATTTACCAAAAATATTGAGAGGGGCACTAGAAAATATCAAGGAAAGTTACCTAAAATTCTTTAACTATGGAAGAATTGGGAATTTTGCTTCAAAATGTACTTACCCTAAAAAAGATAATAGTGATTAGAGAGAGGTCTCAAAATTCAAAAAGGGTAAAACAAGAAACAAGAAGAAGACCTATGAGAAAAAGAAAATTGTATACACCATGGAAGATAGTGAAGATGCATATACAAGGGAAAATGAGGAAACTGAGATTCTATTCATGGGTCTAGATACTCAAGCTTCAAATGGTAACTCAGATGAAGAAGGAGAGGTAGAATTAGGAGATAAACTTGTTATCTCTCTTGAAGAACTTGAGAAATGTAGGAAAAAGATCAAACAGTCAAGTAATATCATCAGTGAATTGGAAGCTCAACGTTTAGATTCTGAAATAATTGAGGAGGATCTAAACCTGCATCTCAAGAAAAAAATACAAGAATCTGAGAAACTTTAAGAAGAGATCATACAATTCAAGAAAAAGCTTGATGAAGGATATATCAAATGAATGTTTGAAAATAGCTCAAGGAATCTAGATGACATCCTGAATAGCCAAAGAGAATTAAGTAATATATCTGGGTTGGGTTTTAACAAGGAAACAAAACCAAAATTTTTCTCTTTCACTAATCAAGGAGGAAACAAGAAAAGTTATGTTGAAGCACTAGAGACCCCAGTGAAAAAGGAAGAGAACCAGAGAACTGCCCAAAACTCTCAAGATAAAAACAGAAGTAAGATGGTGCCTAAAATACCAAATAGATATCTACAGATCTTCCTGGTTCATTGTTACTCTTGTAATAATTTTGGTCATAAATCCTTAAACTGCAGAGCTAATGGGAAGGTTCCTAAATACAAGAAGAAGGTATTAAGTAATAAACCAAAAGGAAATCATAGCCTTTTTACACATATGTAGAAATATGACATAGAGTGTTACAAATGTAATAACCATGGAAATATGTCAAGAGATTGTAAACCAATGAATCCTACAAGAAGGACCGTTGCAATTAAGTCTCAAGAGTCTAGATCAAAGAAGAAGAAAAATCAGTTAGAGACAAATAAAAAAAGAAGTATTGGAGGGAAAAGGAAGAAAAGGAAAGCTCCATGATTTCTTTATGTGCAACAAAAAATAAAAATATATGGCTCTTGGACAATGGTTGTTCAAATCATATGACCAGTGACCTAAACAAATTCATAACAATAACGATAATAAGGGTAAAGTCACTTTTGGAGACAATTTGTCTTCCAAGTTAATTGGGAAAGGAACAATTGTTGTTAATAACAAGATCAAAGCAGAAAATGTATTACTAGTAGAAAATATCAAGCCCAATCTCCTCAATGTAAGTCAAACATGTGATCAAGGGCACATCCGTACTTCTGACTCAGAGAAATGTGATATCAGGGAAAAGGACTTAGGAAGAGTTGTTGGCATTTCTACAAGAAATTAAAACAATGTATACATCCTAAAAATTGAAAATCAATGTTACTTAAGTATGGTGTATGACACTTTGTTACGACACAGAAGGATGGGACATTTAAACTTTGACAATCTTGTCAAAATAAGTAAGAAGGAAGCTGTAAAAGACTTGTCCAAAATCGTAAAACCTCTAAATAGAGTTTGTAAACATTATAAACATGGGAAATAAACTAAATTTGGTTTTAAAACAAAGGAACATATGACCTAATATCTTCTTGAATTAGTGCACACAGATCTCAGTGGATCGACAAGAACTAAAATCCTGCAAGGAGAATATTTTTCATGTTGCTCATTGATGATTACACAAGGATGAATTGGGTGACATTTCTCAAGGAAAAATTAGAATATTTTGAAAAATTCAAGATCTTCAAGGAAATGGCTAAAAATGAGACACATATGAAAATCAAATGTCTTAGATCAAACAATGGGGGAGATTTTACTTCTAATGAGTTCAATGAGTTTTGTGAGACACATGGAATTAAGGGAATATTATTAGCCGCAAGGACTCCTTAGCAGAACGGTGTTCTTGAAAGGAAAAATAGAATAGTCCAAGAAGCTGCGAGAGAAATGCTTAATGAAGCAAAGTTTTCAGATGCATATTGGAGAGAAGCAGTATACACAACTCTCTATATATTTAATATATGACAAATCAGAGTGAATAAGGACAAGATACCTTATGAACTATGGTATGGAAGACCAACCCGAGTCAAATATTTTAAAGTATTTGGTAGTAAGTGTTACATTAAGAGGAATGAGGATGACCTTGGAAAGTTTGACTCTAGGACTGATGAAGGAATATTTCTAGGATATTCATCCAGCAACAAGGTATATAGATGTTACAATAAAGGATTACACAAAATTTTAGAAAGTGCAGATATAAGAGTAGATGATATAAAACCAAGAAGTGAAAGAAGTCATGACAGTGCTGAAAATACAAATAATGAAGAAAAGGAAGAGTTGGAAGTAGGGATGATTTTAAGGAACCATACTTATTTAAAAGTGTATAAATGTTGGCGTATATTATCAATTCTTAAAACACCAACTATAAAATGATTGGTGATATTTTTCAAAAAATATTTTAATTTCCAAGGATTTTATATGGTTTATATAATAATTTGGCAATTTTTAGGATGAAAAAATTTTACCCCATAAAAATTGGGCAAAAGAGGGATTCAAAAAATGCAAAATGGCAAATATTTTTTGGGAGAAAAACATGGAAAAATAGCCCACTGGGCTGAAATTCAGCCCTAAAATTATCCCTGGTTGGAAGAGGACGAAAGTACTCATTATAAAGAAAAAGGAATAAAAAGGGAAGATACACAGGAAAGTGAAGAAGAATTCCCAAGACCTGATACAAAAAATCCATATAGGAGGATACAAAATAATCATCCAGAAACAAAGATCATAGGATATAAAAATGCTGGAGTCAATACAAGGAGACAACTAAATTTTAAAGAACAAGCCCTACTCTCAATAGTTGAACCTAAATCATTTATGGAGGAAAGTAAGAACAATGAATGGGTCAAAGTCGTGAATGAAGAATTAGATCAGATTGAGATAAATGAGACCTGTGAACTTGTCCCAAGACCTAAAGATAAGAATGTTATGGGGACCAAATGGATTTTCAAGAACAAATTCAATCAGGATGGTCAAGTAAAAAGGAACAAGGATAAACTAGTATGTCAAGGGTATGCTCAAGTATAAGGGATTAATTTTGAAGAAACTTATGATCTTATGGAAAGACTTGAAGCAATCAAAATGTTTCTAGCACTCTCATGCCATAAAAATTTAAAGTATATCAAATGGATGTTAAGTATGCATTTTCGAATGGAAAGATAGAAGAAGAGGTTTATATTGAGAAACCTGAAGGTTTCCTATAATCAGAAAATAGAAACTATGTCTGAAAACTAAAAAAGGAACTCTATGGTCTCAATCAAGCTCCAAGGGCATTGTTTTCAAGGCTGTACAACTACTTAAAACAATAATTTTTTAAAATATGTGCCAATAAAATCAATCTCTATTTAAAAATCAAGGATGAAAATATGATCATTGTTGTTGTTTATGTAGATGACATCATATTTGGAAGCAATTTACAAATACTAGATGTAGATGTTTCCTCTGAAATGAAGAAGGAATTTAAAAAGTCAATGTTGTGGGAACGAACATTTTTCTTGGGATTACAAGTCTATCAAATAGACAAATGAATATTTATATATCGAACTAAGTACATCAAAGACATATTGAAGAGATTTAAGATGGAAGACTCCAAACATGTTAGTACACCTATGATCACATGTTGTAAATTAAGTAAAGACGGTGAGTCTCTAGAAGTGGAACATACCATGTACAAATCCATGATAGGTAGCCCGCTATATGTGACATTTACAAGACCATATGTAATGCAAGATGTAGGATTGGTTGCCAGGGTTCAATCAAGCCCCAAAGAAACGCCAGTGTAACTATAGTAAAAATATTTTTCAAACAATTGAAAGGTACTATGGAATATGGGTTATGGTATCCAAAAATTCAAGACTTTGTTTTAAAACCATTTACTGATGTAGATTGGGAAGGAAGTGTGGAAGAATGAAAGAGTACCAGTGGAACATAATTCTTTTTAGAAAATTGTTTGGTTTCATGGTTAAGTAAAAAACAATCTTCCATTTCACTCTCCACAGTGGAGATTAAATATATTGTTGCCGCATCATGTTGCACCCAGTTCATTTGGATGAAGAAGACATTAGAAGACTTACTAGTGAAGTATGAGAACCCAATAATAATAAATTGCGATAATACTAGTTCCATAAACATGTCAAAAAACTAGGTCATGCACTCCAAGACAAAACACATACCAATAAAATATCACTTCCTAAGAGAACAAGTATCCAAGAAGGTTGTCAAACAAGAGTATGTTAACAAAAAAGAACAGGTTGATGACATTTTCACCAAGCCACTACCTAAGGAATATTTTGAGCATATTAGAGAAAATATGGGAGTAATTCCCTTACAAATATTTTAGAAGAAGAACAACAATCTTAGGGGGAGATATGATGACAGGGGGATTTGTCAGCAGACAGAAAAATCCTCAATATCATAACAGGTTATCCTTTGTCATTGTTGTGAAAGGGTGAGAATGTTTAGATATTTCTATCAATTTCAAAGGGGGAGATTGTTGAGAATACTATTGTCATTGATGTCAAATATATTCACAAATGAAAAAGAAATAACTAGTAAGATATGGTAGTAGGATGAGTGCAACAATGACAAAAGGAAAGGTGTATGAGTGCATGAGTGCATGAGTGACAAAGATTACAAGATCATGTGGAAGAGATTAGAGTCGATAGAATATCAATGGTTGAGGAAAATTTTTCTGGAGAAAGAGTGCGAAGGATAACAGGGTAGTCGAGTTGCGAAATCTAAAAATAATTGTTGGATTAGCATCTAGATCAAGGAAGGGTATTGATCACAAAAATGTATCAATGGTTATTAGCAATTTCATTGGGAGAACTAGCATAGATAAAATAAATCCTGATGTGTGCAAAATTTCAATGAAATACATCTTATTGTTTTTGGAGTCCACCATTGATTTGGTGGGGAATTTGATCGAATGATCCAAAAGACATTTCGTTGATTCAACTAGAAAGCGGGTTAATAATCAGGATGGTTGCAAAATATTAAACCTCCATCTATTTTGTTCTATTTTTTGGCATTGATTTGATTTGATAGAGATTCAACAAATAAGGATCATTTCACTCAGTGTAATGGCCTAGAGAATAATTTGATCAAAGATCAATGGTTAGGATTGAATCCGTGAGGAAATCGACAGTGGTAGATGATTTACGCACAAAGTAGAGTGAAGGTATGCAATCCACATTAGATCATATATCGACGGTCATGATTGAACCCTACAAAAAGAAATCGACGGTTCAGATGGAAAGCAGAAGTCAAAAAATGGAAAGCATATAATTGCAAAAACACTGTGGCAAAGTCACAATTCTGCATTCCGCATCCCATGAGCTAGAAGATTGATGACCAGAAATACATCCAAAAAATATCAATGGTGCCAAAAGGACTAGTGCAGAAAGCAGAAGATGAAGAATTGCAAAAGAAACATCTAATTTTTTTGGAACCCGCATTCTGCAACCCACGATATGAAAGATCGGCGGCTAGAAAGAGATCCATAAAAGATCAACGGTGTGGAAATTTTACTAGGGAAAATGGAAGGAGGAAAATTGTGAAAGACAAATTTGAGCTTTTGAGAACCCACACTCCACATCCTGTGTTCTAGAAGATCAACGGTCACAAAGAATCCCACAGGAGATCAACGATGTACAACAATTGGTGCGAAAATATTAGTGCGGAAGAGGAAATCTCGAAATGACATTTTGGAAAAGTCACAAACCCACATTCTGCTATCAACATCTTATGTCATATAACCGGGAACACAAGAGCCCACAGGAGATCAATGGTACATAACATTTGGTGCGGAATGATTAGTTTGGAAAGTGGAAATCAGGAAATGATATTTTGAAAAAATCACATATCCAATATCCGATTTCCACCTCATATTGATGGTGATGAAAAGATTAAATGAGATCAACAGTGGGGTGTTATACACCTAAATGGCACCTCTCCGTCCGAGTGTCGACACCCCTCATGTTGGCACACAAAAGGACATCTATGGATAGAGGTTTTCCCAAAACACTATAGCTTGGCTTATTATGAAATACATTCTTCCTCCATCCACCTAGTTACTTTGTCATTTTACTATGTTGAGTTGTATTCGTGACTCTCTTTATATACAACTCACGAATCATTCGCGAGTCTCGATTGTTGCAAGTCACGAATATATGTATTCACAGGTTTCCCTTATAGTAAGTCATGAATCATTCGCGGGTTTCCCTTCTATATACCCACGAATATGTCCCTTAACATTTAAAAAATAAAACATGAGTTTATTGGAGATTAATTAAGTCATTTGCCTTAATCTCCTTAACTGCTATAACCTCCCCAACCTGCGAGAACTGCCTTATTTCACGCATATAAATACAGGCCTTGGGGAGGGTGTTGGATACATACACTTGGAGAGAAAAGTTATGCTGGTGGATTTTATACAGAAGTATTTGGAGCAGTGGAACTCAGAATCCTTTGGTTGCAGAGGAGTCCTTGTCTCAGGCGTTGGGTTGTACTGTGAACTCTTTCATTGTTGATAATAAAGAGAATCCTTCTTTCATATGTGTTTCATGTATCTTGGTTTGATAAATGTTTATGTTTCAGTATTGTATATGATTTATCTAACTTGTATATATATATATGAATCATCTTGTATCTAGAAGATTATCTCTTGACAGGTGAAAGAGGAGCAACCTTGAAGACTTTGGAAGTGGAGCAGAACATAAGAGGATTAGCAAGGATCAACCTTCGTTTATCAAGTAAGTCTTTCTCATCCTCCTATTTCCTTTACTGCACTTTAGAAGTAAATTGTTTGCAAGTTAATTGAGTATGTTGGTAACCCCAGACCTATGGTTATCAGGTGCGTAATCCTGTACAACAAAACTGGTGACTCCGTTGGGGAAGCCTAGACTGCTGTAGGTTTTTTTTTTCTGTTACCCTGACCAGTATTTGCTTGAAGTCTGTGTGTGATCTTGTATCCTGTTTTATACTTGCCCCAGTATTTGAAAATCATTGGAATTTTTCTTGTTTTTGAGAAAATTTTTAGACCCATTCGCGAGTTGCTCTTTAGCACAGTCGCGAATGCAAGTTGAATTCATAGGTTGCTGTACTAGATAGTCGTGAATCATTCATGAGTTGCACTTCTAGACAGTCACGAATACTCCTGGAAGTAGGGTTTTTGAATTTGAGTTTTGCTTGTTCTTTTCTTTGTATAATCCCTATTTCTGAGTTGGTTTTCTTTTATAAATGTTGTGTAGATTTTCTGGATACTGTTAGTGATCACACTTTCTGCTTTTTCGAAATCCTTTGAGTTTCTTTTGCTTGGCTTATTTCTTGTTTGCATCCTGAAGTAGTTTTGGCCTGTTTGGGTTGTAGGTTAAGTGTCTTTGTCCAGATCAGTGATCAGGGTCTTGGGCTCTATTTTTTCCAATCTGTCTTCTGACAGTGGCTGGTTGACACTTGCCTTTGTAAGTATGTAGTGATTTTTGTCATTGTTTACACCCAAGCTAGGGTTCCTAGCCTTCCTTTCTTGGTATTCTATTGGTTTTGTCAGCCTGTTTGCCTCAGTTTGTGGCTTTTATACAGTTTATAAGTTTCAAGTCTACTCAAGTATAGTGCATTGTAGATGCATAGTAGGATTTTGAGTATTTTTAAACGTGAAAAGAAAACATTGTTAACCTTTTGCATTGTGATTTTTGCATAAGTAATGTTTGTTTCATTTTAAAAATATAATCTCAAAATATACAAAAAAATATAAGCTTAGTTTCTCTTATCGTTGCTTTCAATTCATCAATACATATTTGAAAAATGAAAAGAAGTTTGTTTTATAGTAGTAGTTTGCTTTGAATACACCTTTATTTTCATTTATTTCTTATTTGAGTCAAAACACCATAAAGTATACCACTCCATTTCCTCTTGATTAAAGAACAACCCTTTAAAATAAATGCATAAATTAAAATTTACTAGTAAGTTTTTATTTTTGGGGCCTTTCACCTACTAGCTTAGGCTAGACTTGTGGGCTAGGAAGTGTAAACTTCCCACAAGTTTAAAAATCAGACGTAGTGGACCTTTCTTTAGGTAAATCCTTGACTCTATCACTGTATCTAGGAAGCTCCTCTCAAATGGGAGTTAAGCATGAGGTCGCGTGGAGGCTTGGACAGAGGAGATAGCCCTCTGAATCCTTGTCAAAGCATAACTCAGGACTTTTGCGCATCTAGGGATCCTGTCCTAGATAGAGTTTCAGGCTCAGATACCCTTCCCATGCATACGAGTTCGGCTTGCAACAGTCCCCCTAGACTGTTGGTATTGCCAAGGTAGCCTTTAGTCTCTTGTCTTTTAGGGTTCATACCTAGGTAAACCGAAAGGTTATTTCTGGTTCACCTTGAATGGGCTTGGAAGGTAACCCTTGTTGAAAGTGTAGGAGGGCAGTGGGTGATTCCTCTGCTTGTGCCTAAGAACCACTTCAAGGATGCCAAGTAATCGTTCATCAGCTTTCTTCGGGAAAGTATATCTTTTTACCCTGGTTTGATTGCTTAAGACTTTAGGATTTTTATAGTGTATGCTCTATGAATTTTCTTGTGTTTAGTTGGACTTAGGGTGTGATTTGTTAAATTTTTAATTCTGGAGGACCAACCTGTTAGAAGGTCAAGAAGGTTGAGAAACCTTCCTCCTCTCACAACATTGGAGCCTCCACCTTTACCCCAAAGGCGGGGATTAGACACTGACGGTTCTTTTGAACTAGTAGGGATAAGTGAAGTTCTTCATGAACTAGAACTGATAGCTAACCATTTTTATTTTGACACAGTTGAGATAGAAGAATTGCAGAATGACGAGTTTGCAAGAAACTTTAACACCCCCTTGACTGATTTAAACAATCCTGTGATCGTTCAGGTTAGACCTTTTGATTCACCAGTGTTAGGTGTCCCTGTGGGTAGAGTCATGTCTTATACAAAAGAAATTCCTTTTGTGTTCACCTCAACCCTTCCAGTTGAAGGGGTACTACCTCCCCCGGTCAGTGCCCCTAGATCTAGTTTTCCTTCTACACCTTTGACTCCAATGCGACGGATGTTTCAACCACTGGTTCACTCAAACATAGGAGGTACTTCTGGTGACATGGTTACTGGGATCCCCAGTATACCTACCATTCCTTCTTCCTTCCCTTACACTACCCAAAGTGGTCTGGTAGGATCCTCGGCCTTTGTCCAAGGATTTCCTTGGAATGGGGGGCACATTCCCCCATCCAGTCCATACGTAGGTCCACCTCCTTCCTATGTAGGAGTGCAGTTTGAGAGCAACACCTCTTATGGGAAAAGCTTCCAAACCCCTATTTTGGTCCCATATACGAGCTCTAACTTTTCGTTGTTTAGCGGAGGGATACCTACTCTAGTCTTTCAGACCCCTTCTTCTATGGGGACAGCCCGAACCTCTTACACTACACTTCCCACACAAAATATTGTGGCCTACGGATGGAATCCATTTCAAAGCAACCTTCCCACTTCACAACTGGTGTCAGGGGGCAACCCCACTTTTTCCCATGGGCATTCAGGGGCAGGACCCTCTAATCCCCAAGCTGGTACACCTAGTGCCCCAGTTAGGCCCAAACTTCCCTTCCTGGCAACTTTAAACTTGCTAGACTTATCAAAATTGATGAATGACCCAGTGAGGCATGACCCTTTATGGCCACCTGTTCCCACCAAATTGCCCTCAGACATCCCTAAGTTCGAAGGTAAAGCCGGTGAAGATCCTGGGGCTCATGCCACCACCTTCCATTTATGGTGTTCTTCAAATTTGCTGAATGAAGATTCAGTGAGGTTGAGGCTGTTCTAGAAGACCCTAATAGGTACAATGACAAAATGGTACATTGAACTGCCTTCTGCTGCTTTTAGTAGTCTCTAGGACTTGGCTAGTGCTTTTCTTAGCCACTTTCAGCTCCCCATCCGATATGATTTCGGAATGGACTTGTTGTCTACTTTTAGACAAAACAAGGCTACCCACATCTTGGATCATATCCAAGAGTGGAGGAGGTGAAAGAGCCTTATCAAAGCCACCATTCCTCCTAAGTTTCTATTAGAGTGGTTCCTTAAATCATTGTTGCCATACATATCTAAGGATGTTTCCACATCAGGAGTAATGAATGAAGAGGAAGCCATACTCAAGGCCCAGCAGTTGGACTTGATTTATTCACAGTTTGGGATCTTATATGAGATCATCCATGAGGCATCGAGGCCTTCGCATGAGGCGGAGAATCCTAAGCCTGGACACCATGCCAATGGTGTGGTTGGATCCGTTAACTCTCCCACTTTAGAGTCTTTGACAAAACAAATTCACCAGTTGTCTGTCAAATAGTCTATGGCGGAGGCAGCAAAGGCTGCCCCCTCCTCCCCACAGAGTGCAAATTTTTTTTCACAAACCTCTCAGAAGGGCAATCAGCATCCCAGCGGGAAGAAAAAGAAACGTAAGAAGGGAGAGGGAAACCAAAACAATCCAAAGCCCGTGAACAATGCTGATGGGGGAAAAAAAGAAAAGAAGAACGTCAAGTTCCCTTGTAAGTTATTCCAAGGGGACCACCTTACTCACCTTTGTCCCCTTATGGATCAAGCCCAGAAGCTGCTTAAAGCTCAACTGCCGGCTGTCCTGAAGGATCCTTTTCCCCAAGGACAAAACTCTGCTTCAGCTTCTACCGTAGCAGGGGGCACTCAAACTGCCCCTGACCCTAACTATATCAACATGGTACGATCTTCGACTTTGTTGCAAAACAGGAAAAAAAACTATGAGAAAGAGACTCCTGAGACGGGTAAAGCTATAGGTGAACCTTCCAACCCTCTCACAATAGAGAAACCTATGGAAATCATGCCAAAGATACCCAAAGGTGTCTTTAAGAAGACTTTGCATAACCCAAATGCTAGGCCTGCTTCCAACTACTCTATGGTTGAAGACTTGGCTCAGACCCCATGTGCAATGTTAGCTTTGGAGGTGCTACAGAGTTGTCCCACTTAGTGGGATGCCCTCTTGGCAGCTTTAGGTAGCATGGACTCTTCAAGTCTCACGGCGAAATTTCATCTATCTGATGTCAAAATTCTCCTGCCTTACCATGTAGCCCTATCAATAGATGTCGTCCATGGTGGTAAGGCCATTGGAAGGGAAGTTGTTGGTGAGGGAGTTTCTACATGTGTTATGTCCCTGGCCTGTTGGAAAGCTCTTGGATCCCCAGAGCTAGTTCCATTAAACACTTTACTTACTGCTTTTGATGGAAGGTCTTTCCGTCCACATGGTATCCTACCAGCTTTTGAGATTAAGTTGGTAGGCAAAGCAGTGTCTATTGAAGTATAAGTGATTGATGCTCACTTGGACTACAATTTGCTTCTGGGAAGGAATTGGACTTATGCAATGTCTGTTGTTGCATCAGCTATCTTTCGTGTCATGGTTTTTCCACATGAGGGCAAGTTGGTTGCTATTGACCAACTTGATTTTACCCAAAAAGGCCATTTAGAGTCTAAGGAATCCACTATGCCATTGGTTGATCAGGCCAAGCCTGCTGCACAGAGCTTGGGGGCTGGAATGTACGCATCATTGATGGGAACATTTGATTTTCTAGCCCCAGTTAATTATATCAGTTCTACTAGTGTGGGGAAGTCCATCGCTACGGTGGTTGATAGGACTGATCCTTGGGTTCTCCCAACTCCCCATGAACCGGAAGTGTCCTTATCAGTAGTGGAGGTGGCGTATCAAGCTATCACTCAAGCCAGTGTTGATCCCATTCCAGATCCTCTAACAGTCTCGGACGATCTGGAAGAGGTCTATTTGCCCGCATGGGCAGAAAACTCTTCACATTCTATAGATTGCTTAGATACTATTTTACCTTCCGATGAAGCTATTATGGAAGCCATGAGTGGACGTGATAAGATATGTAAGGATCTTCATCATCGATCCTATTTTCTTCCAGAGCTATGTAGAATAGAAAACCAAGAGTTTCATGTGAGACTGTCAGGAGATGTTGATACACCTATCAACCCTTTGCCTAGGGAAGGAGTGTTTGCCGAGGGGAATATGGAAAGCATTTCCTCCACTATACCTATCAACATCTCTGTAAACCCAGATGTCATGGAAAACATCTATATAGGTGAAAACTACTCTCCGGAGGAGATTGCTATCTACACTGCCCTTTTTAAGGAATTCCGTGATGTCTTTTTCTGGTCATATGAGGAGATTCCAGGAATAGATCCATATATTATTCAACATGAAATCTGAACCTATCCTAATGCCAAGCCAGTTCGACAAAAATTGAGACCCGTGAGCCCGCGTAAAGTGGCGGCTGTGAAGGCAGAAGTTGAAAAGATGTTGAGAGTTGGTTTCATATATCCCATAGCTTTGATTGAATGGGTGTCCAACCCTGTTCCTATTGATAAAAAGCAAGGGACTATTTGCATTTGTACAAACTTTAGAGACCTTAATAAATCATGTCCTAAGGACAACTACCCCACACCATTTATAGATCAGATCATAGATGCATGTGCAGGAAGTGAGGTTTTTCCGTTTATGGATGGTTCTCTGGCTACAATCAAATCCAAATAAAATCGGAAGATCAACATAAAACTGCTTTCATTTTCCCTTGGGGTACATTCTCATATAAGAAAATGCCCTTTAGATTAAAAAATGCTGGGGCAACCTTTCAACGAGCCATGAAATTTTCTTTTCACGATGTTAAAGCCATTGTCGAACCATACCTTGATGATTTGCTCACACATTCTCGTAAGAGGAACCAACATCCAGATCATCTATGGTTGATCTTTGAGAGATGCAGATATTATAAAATTCACTTGAATCCCCACAAGTGTGTATTCTGCATCGATTCAGGGAGATTACTCGGATTCATTGTCTCTAGTAGAGGCATCCAGGTGGATCCATTAAAAGTTGAGGCCATTGTAAATCTGCCTCCTCCTCGTTCTCTCAAGCAACTTCAGAGCCTGCAAGGAAAGTCTAACTTTCTTCGACATTTTATCGTTAATTATGCCAAGATCACTAAAGGTTTCATGTGCCTGCTCAAACAGGACACCCCATTTGTATGGGATGAACCCACACAACTTGCGTTCGAGTCATTGAAAAAAGCTTTGCTGTCAGCACCCTTATTATGCCCACCAGATAATTCTAGGGATTTTATATTGTATCTGGCCGTGTCGGAGTCGACCATTGGGGTAGCACTAGTACAGGAGGCCGATAAGCTCGTTGAGCATGTTGTTTATTACCTTAGTCGTGCTTTGGTTGGACCTGAGCTTCGATACTCCCACGTCGAGAAGTTAGCCTTAGCAGCTGTTTATGCTGTACAGAGGTTACAGCACTACATTTTACTCTTATATATCTCCAGACTTTGAAGTATCTTGCCACTTCCTCTAGGGAGTAATGACGTAAGTTACGTCTTCATGCCAAGAACTACCTCATTATAGGCGATACATTATATCGACGAGGGGTAGATTCCATCTTGCGTCACTTCCTTACTCATGAGGAAGCGGATATTGTCCTAAATGATTCCCATAGTGGAGCGTGTGGGGGTCATTTATCTGGGTTAGCAACGGCCTAGAAAATATTGCGTGTCGGTTATTTCTGGCCCACGATATTTAAATATTGTGTGGAAGTCGTGAAGTGCTGTCATCCATGCCAGCTTTATACCAGGAAAATGCGGTCACATCCTGCTCCATTATTTCCTGTTGTCTCGGTAGGCCCTTTATGAAATGGGGGATAGATTACGTGACATGCAACCCAGAATCGGCTGGGGGTCATAAATACATCATTGTCGCTGTTGACTATTTTACGAAATGGGCAGAGGCAATGCCTACTTTCAAAGCCGACGGGGAAACAACAACTTTCTTCGTGTTCAATCAGATTATTGCAAGGTTTGGTATTCCCAAAGTGATTGTCACTGACCATGGCAGTCATTTTCAAAATAACATGATGACGGAACTGACTACCATGCTTGGATTTCGACAAGAACATTCTTCTCCATACTATCCGCAAGCAAATGGTCAGGTTGAGGCTGTAAACAAGACTTTGAAAACTATCCTTAAACGGACAATTGATGCAGCCCACTCAAATTGGCACATCATGTTATATCCTACTCTTTGGGCCTACCGAACCAATGTAAAGACTGCTATAGGCTTTTCCCCTTTCCAACTTGTTCACGGGGTGGAAGAAGTTACTCCGATTGAATGCGAAATAGCGTCTTTGAAGATAGCCATTCATGTGTTACCTGATATGACTGAGCTTGAAGAACGTCTGTTACACTTAGAACACCTTGATGAATAGTGTAGAGATGCGTTGACTACTAATCAAGCTCATAAAAACAGGGTTAAAGCTCAATATGATAAATCGTTCAAACCTAGGGTTTTCTCTGAAGGGGAACTTGTCTTGCTTTGGGACCAAGATAAAGAATCTCTGGGGGCAGGAACATTCAAGGCTATGTGGTTAGGACCCTATGTCGTGTCAAAGGTATTAAGTAAGGGTGCATATGAATTAGTTGATTATGATGGGAATAAGCTGCCTGAGCCTAGAAATGGGCTCTACCTAAAGAAGTACTACGGTTAGGCTTAGCACTTTTTCTTGTATATTAGTGTATGTATTTTTATGTACATTAGGTTGTCAATTTTGTTTTTTATACTATCTGTTGGTTGTTGCAGATGTCTTCCGAACGGTATATAGGGTTCGCTGATGGCGCCAGCCATCATACTTGTAACCTAGCTTCGGCAGCATGGGTTATCTATTCTCCCTCGGGATAGCTTGTTGCCGTGGGAGGCACTTTTCTAGGTCTTGCTTCTAATAATGTTGTTGAATATAGAGCCATTATTGAGCTCCTATGGGATGCTTTGTCACGTGGCATCACCCAGCTTGAGGTCTATTTGGATTCTCAGTTGGTAGTTTCCCAGCTCAATCGAGCTTATCAGGTATGAAATCCTACCTTATTACATCAGTTCATGCAAATTCATTTATTGAAAAGACATTTTGAAGTTATTACTTTCAATCATATTCCACGAAACCAAAATTCATTGACTGATGCATATGCTAATTACATTTTGGATTGGCATCTCACACACATTTTATAAAATATACAACACACATATAAGAAACATGTGTAAATAAACTGACAACAAAACACAAATATATATATATATATATGTATGTAAAATATCTTTCACAGGATAGATCGAGTCTGATCAGTAGATCTCGTCATATACAATATACAAAAATGTGGATCATCGTCCATCAAAATGCCCTAGAACTAAGCCTACCCGCCCTGGCCACTAGGACCTCCTTGATCCTCATGATCTCTATGCACCCTGGCTTCCTCAGCCTCCTCGGCTTCGACAGCCTCCATCGCATCTCTGTATACAAGTACTACTCTAGCTACTCGTCTGAACAGACGTAGCCAAACTAGTGGAACCCCCACTACAAGCTCCCGCATGGTTGTAGGTATATGCTCATTCTGTATCGTAGGTACTTGCTGGGTCAGCCTGGCCAGCTTCCCCTCTAGTACCCGATTCAATCCTAGGTCTCCCCCTACAACCGGACGTACAAACATACGTGGGTGCCCTTCAGGGCGGACTAGTCCAATATCTACATTTTGACACATGAATAGGGTTAAGACTTGTACATATGTATATATCCTATCATTGGAAAATTCATAAAAATTTGAAAATGATAAAAAATTAAAAATTACTTACCCATCTCTCCCCATGCTCCTCCTGGAGGGAGGACAAGGTCGGGGTCACCTCGAAAGTCCATCCCGGTGTATGGAAACTGCTCCAGTGCCGGCAGCTGTCGTTCCCACCATGTGTAAAAGTCATCATCATATACGCTGTGTACTATGTCTCCTCCTCCTTGACGGAGGAATATGTCTCCCCACCGGCTCAGCCTTGGATGACGTGGAGATCTGACCTATAGTGGTATAGCAGGGCTCATGGCTGGTACTCTCTCGAAGAAGAATGCCACTAGTATGCTTGCATAGCCAAAATTCTTGTGTCTTCCTCTTTTGCAGTCGGATATTTTCCTCTTCATGATGGGGGTAACTCCTGAGCACCAATCATAGAGAGCACCTCTAAAGCAGTCAACTACCACCCTCATTTGATTCCTGGTGGCCATATGTAACCCTGTTGATCCTGCAAGTCTCACAATGCTACTAGCTAATACCTGGAGAGTAAAATCCTGGATGTCTGCAATTAGAACGCTGCTTCCCTTTTTCTAAGTACCTGGTGTACAGAATATTTCTACATAGTTTTGGACACTCAAGGGGTCACCACCCCTGCCCGTTCCCTCCAAATTCACCGGTGCTCCCCATTGTGACAACCCGGTAATGAAATATATATCTTCCACGGTAAGCTCCAAGGTCTCACCTTGAAGATTGAACATCCCCATATCATGATCCCAGTAATTGACCATGAATTCCAGTAGGTGGACATTGGTCCTCATGGGCGATGTACAAAATAATTTCAACAGCCCACAAGTCCCCAATGCTTGGATGGTGAGCGCACTTTGGAGTGACGCATGATCCATTATTTCATGCTCCCTTTCCCTCCACTCCAGCACCATATTTTCCCTGGCAAATACACATAATGTGGTTCAGTATTTCATATTCAAAAGTTAAAAATTTTGCATATTTTTTAAGCTTTTGGCCTATTGTGTAGCATTCGTGACTGTCTCTTTAGGTAGGTTGCAGTCCATTTGCGGCTGTCTAGTGAGGCAACCCGCGAATATAACGCATATTCATGAGTTTCCCTCTTAGAAACCCGTGATTGTGCACTGCCTCAATTTCAGGCATTTAAAAAATACTGAATTAAACATTAAATCTAATATTTGTTTGGATCAAATTGACGAGCTTAGCGTGTATAATTACCTGAAGCTGACGGATTCCGATTCCGATAGTCCAATTGTCCACAGTAATCGATCAAAAGTAGAGGGTAATCTTGCTTTTTATGGTTCAAAAAGTTCAAATGGTGAGAAATGTTTTAATTTTCAAGCTATTTATAGAAATAATATTTCATAAAGTGGGTCTTTTTATATAGTTTGAAATGCCAATTAACTAATATCACCCTCTTTGTACCTTGGAACAGGTTTATCAACTTTTACAAAGTGTTGTTGCTCCTATAGGGTGGTTTAACTATTTTCAATGCATGTTGGCATCTTACCAGTCCACATTAACCTTAGTATTCAACATTTTTCCATGGACTATGGTATTCTAAACCATTAGTCCCTTGTCTCTACCATTGTCCTTCCGTG
Organism: Pseudotsuga menziesii; assembly: GCA_001517045.1. Lineage (NCBI taxonomy): Eukaryota > Viridiplantae > Streptophyta > Pinopsida > Pinales > Pinaceae > Pseudotsuga > Pseudotsuga menziesii. The sequence goes on from LPNX010623002.1 coordinate 76,769, forward strand.
GCTAGGATCCTTATTTCATGAGTATCTTCTTTATATGCCTTTGTCATCCTTTGGTACTCATGCTGTCACTGTTTCAGGCCCAGGGGCATCCTCATAGCTATTTTTCACGCCAAATAGAGATTCTTATGTATCTCTTTTTACAAGCTATCCCTTTATAGGACTCCCCGCCCTTATGGAGTTTCTTTAGGCCCAGGTCTGACTCCTTCAAAACAGACTTGACTGTCGATTTATCTCATCCGTTCAAGCTCGTTAAGAATATGTGAACGGGTATCCGCATTGGTGGTAGGTTATCTCTTTCTCGGACCATACGGAATAATACGAGAAAGGATCACTCTCTTTTCTTTTGAATTGAGAAGAGTATTCTCAGGTATAGGTTTATCACTTTTCCGGACCTGAGGGAGTAAACTTATGGAAAAGGAACACCCGGTTTGAGCTTAGTTTTCTCTTTTTCGTGCCCTAGACCCAAACATGAAAAAGATTTTGAGTGTAGTTTGTGTCTTTGTCATGCTCGTTAAAAACTCAAGAACAAAGCAACGAGTTTATTGTTGTAAGCCCCATTTCTCGTAAACAAATGGATCTTACCGAGTGATCTTGCTTTCCTTCACACTCGTAAAACTCAAGCAATTTTATGTTGTTCTGGAAGGAGCATTGGGTAGGTGGTAAATTAACCTTTTTTGGACCTTTCTGACTAAGTATGAAAAAGGTTCACCTTTTCTTTTTCAGAAGTTAAGAGAGTTCTTCTATGGTTTGTTTTATACTTTTTGGCCTCAGGAGACTAAATTGGACGAAAAAGGACCCCCTTGGAGTCTTCTTTGGAGTTTTTAGACTTTCTAAATGTGAAAACACCAGCTGAGCATGTACTAGTTCGGGCTCATTAAAGCCACGAATCAGTGCCAATATCAAGCATTATTTTCCCATCTCTTCAAGCTTGTTAAAAAATGAAGAGGGAACCGAGTTGAATTTCCTGGACTCTTTAAAATTTAACAGGGCAGGTAAGGAAGAAGTTTTCTCTTGTTTTTAGTAATGGCAGCATGTCATCCTTGAACATAGAACTCTTTGTTTTCCAACATCCATGTTTCAGTGTCCACCTTTGATCATCTATCACTTTGAGTTTCTTACTCCTCCTCTTGTCCATTATACCTAGGGAATCTGATCATGTCTCCTACATGATAGATAAGTCTAGTTGTTTTGTCTATCTGTTATACGTTGCCTTGGGTCATCTCTGTGTTGTGCTCCCTATTCAAGGACTCTTCCCAATGTTTGACCTATTGCCTGATCCCATCACTGTTATATCTGCTATCTATCTATTTGTGTCTCCTTTCTTTTGCCCAGTTCCTAGTCACTCTTGTGATCCATTGGAGGATCTATTGCCTTCCTTATCATAGCATGGTTCTGATTCAGTACTTCCTGATGATGAAGACCTAGAGTTTTGACAATCGTACCTCAGGATTCACTTTGATCATTGGTGAATTCCTTTGCTTCAGTTGTCAATTATCCCCTATTGGTTGACAAACTGTTGAATCCTCTCCATGTTCAACTTCAGCTTACCCTTATTCACATGGCTTGGATTGTACTGGCTCTTTGGGATCCTTTATGAAAACCTTAGTTCCTCATGGACTAAGTTGCGCAAGATTATGTTCTTTTTATCTACATAGCTTCTAGATCTTTGAAGACTCATCATTAGTGTATATTGTGGCTTTGATCCACCTTTGTAATATACGTGGTTTTACCCGTATCATATGATGTACTCAAATATTGTAAATGAGCTAGTGTTCCAATAAATTGAACATATCATCCTCAGATGTAACTTTGTATATGGAATTACTATGCATTTGTTTCAGGTACTTTCTCTACTCCATTGGATTTCTAAGTTCTCCAAAGTTAAATATTATAATGTATTTCGGCCATCGCTTCCCTGTGACCTCACACATTAGGGGGCATATGTTATACACCTGAATGGCACCTCTCCGTCCGAGTGCCGACACCCCTCATGTTGGCACACAAAAGGACATCTATGGATAGAGGTTTTCCCAAAACACTATAGCTTGGCTTATTATGAAATACATTCTTCCTCCATCCACCTAGTTACTTCGTCATTTTACTATGTTGAGTTGTATTCACGACTCTCTTTATACATAACTCGTGAATCATTCACGAGTCTTGGTTGTTGCAAGTCGTGAATATATGTATTCGCGGGTTGCCCTTATAGTTAGTAGAGAATCATTCACGGGTTGCCATTCTATATACCCGCAAATATGTCCCTTAACATTTAAAAAATAAAACACGAGTTTATTGGAGATTAATTAAGTCATTTTCCTTAATCTCCTTAACTGCTATAACCTCCTGAACCTTTGAGAACTGCCTTATTTCACCCATATAAATACAACCCTTGAGGAGGGTGTTGGATACATACACTTGGAGAGCAAAGTTATGCTGGTGGATTTTATACAGAAGTCTTTGGAGCAGTGGAAATCAGAATCCTTTGGTTGCAGAGGAGTCCTTGTCTCAGGTGTTGGGTTGTACTCTGAACTCTTTCATTGTTGATAATAAAGAGAATCCTTCTTTCATATGTGTTTCATGTATCTTGGTTTGATAAATGTTTATGTTTCAGTATTTTATATGATTTATCTAACCTGTATATATATATATGAACCATCTTGTATCTGGAAGATTGTGTCTTGACAGGTGAAAGAGGAGCAACCTTGAAGACTTTGGAAGTGGAGCAGAATAGAAGAGGATTAGCAAGGATCAACCTTCGTTTATCAAGTAAGTCTTTCTCATCCTCCTATTTCCTTTACTGCACTTTAGAAGTCAATTGTCTGCAAGTTAATTGAGTATGTTGGTAACCCCAGACCTATGGTTATTAGGTGCATAATCCTGTACAACATGGGGAACAGTTGAGGAGGAAATTTAAGTACGGAAATATATTTTGAGAAATTTCATAGTTGAGCAATATGCATACCACATCCTATATTAGATATACGGCCAGGAAGAATCCCAATATCAAACCAATGGATTAGGATGGATGTGGAAATGAAGAGTGCGGAAGGTCGCGATTGGAAGATTCATGAAGAGGTATGATTAATGAAAATAATCTATGGTGAAGAGATGCATCTGTAGGAAGACATGGGGGTATTTATCGACATATTGATTGAAGGAGATAACTTGTCAATGTGATTGAGATTGACAGAGTCCAAGGAGTAAATGACAGAATGATAAAAATAAGTTCAGGGTGGCAAGGTGGCGCTAGCGCATGCTACAAGTATGCAAAGGGTGGTGTAGCATCCTAGTTTGTTGTAGTAAGAAGAAACTCAGGGTTTTGTAGCATCCTTATTTGTCATATTAGGAAGAAACCCTAAATGTTGTAGCACCCTTATATGTGGTAGCAGGTAGAAACCGAGGCTGTTGTTGCATCCTTTTTGTAGCAGAAGATAAAACAATTTTGTAGATTCATCTTTTTAATGAGTTTGAATTGGTGGTTTTCTCTTTGAGGTTTCCACATTAAAATTTGTTTCTTAAGCTATTTTTTTCATTGTGTGTTTTTTTAAAGAAAAATACAATATTGATTCAACCCCCACCCCTCAGTAATATAGAATAATCCAACACACTATACACCCTTTATCGCTAATCACCCTAAGTTCCTCCCCAAATCCCTAACACCCATGTCTCTCTCCCCTCCCTTCGTCTCTTCCCCCTAACTCTTACTAACCCATTATCTCACTCTTTATCACTCCCCAACACATCCAAATACACTTGAACCCCACCCTCTATCTATTCCCCAACCCCCTAACACAACACTTCCCCATTGTTCCCCTCTCTCCTAATTTCTCTCTCTCTCTGTCTCACACACACACACACACACACACACACACATCATTATGAATCCCCCTACCACTAACAACTCCCTCATCTCTATCTCTCTCTCCTCCTGCCCCTCCTCCCACCACTCTTACTAACACCTTCTCTCACTTCCCTACTCCTCCACCGACACCTACCCATGAAACCCTCCCTCTCTCTCTCTAACCCCTTGTCTCACGCACCCTCTATATATACCTCTAACCCCTTATAATACCCTAATCTCTCTCTCTCTCTCTCTCTCTATATATATATATATATATATATATATATATACCTCTAACCCCTTAAGAATCCCTCTTTATCTCTATCTCTAACCCATTACCATCCCTCAATCTCTCTCTCACTCTTTGTCTCTCTCTCCTATTCTTCCCATTAACTATTATAATCCCCTTTCTCACTCTGTATCCCTCTCCTAATTCTCCAAAATCACCTAATCATGGCACATTCTCTCTCTCTCTCTCTCTCTCTCTCTCTCTCTCTCCTATTCTTCCCATTAACTCTTATAATCCCCTTTCTCACTCTATATCCATCCCCTACTTCTCCACCTACAGCTTACCCCGGCACACCCTCTCTCTCTCTCTCTC
>LPNX010623002.1:89925-101250 GCA_001517045.1 Pseudotsuga menziesii
TCTTATTTTCGAGAATTATATTATCCCACATGTAATATGTGCAAGTAATTCCTCTTCATCTATTAGTATATAATAGGGTCAAGTGAGTCTCTACATATCATGCATTCTTGATGTAGTAGTGGTACTATTGTGACATTGTTGTAGATCATATATATTCTTTGGGGTATTTGTGCTTTTATCTCTTGTAAGATTGGAGAAGACATTATATAGATAATAGAACACTACCTTCACGTGGATGTAACCCATTAGGGTGAACCATGTATATCGGTGTTCTCTTGTCTTTTTCTTTTCCTGTTCTTATCTTTTATGACATGTTGTTGGTTTCTTCGATAGGTTAACTAGTTTAGCTTGACTCTACTATTCTAAAATGGTATCATAGAAGGTTTCTATGATCGAGTACCTTCTATAGCTTTCAATCAATAATGATTATCATTTGGGCATCTATGGGGTTCCTTTAGGTAATAAAAATGACATTTATAAAAAAGGGCCATAACTTGGTCATTTCTTACCATATTTTGTATTATAACTTATTTTTTGGAATTGGACCATCCATTCTGAATCCACCCACGTGCCCAGAACATAAGACTAGGATTTTCTGGGAACATTTTTTTCACAAGGTTGTAAGTGAGTTTCCCCTCTTTTCTTTACTGTGTTTCTAACTATGCTTTTGTCGATTCAGATCAGCAAAGTGTAATTGTTCTTAAGTTCTTCGCTAATTTTTTGTCATTTGCCAGTATTAGGGTTTCTTATTTCTTGAAAAAATTTCACTCATTATGACTTCTGAAGTAGCTTCTGTTCCTGAATTAGTTGGTTCTAACTATCTTCCCTAGAAGACAAAGATGATTGATTTTCTCAGGAGTAAGAATCTTTGGAGGCTAGTTAATGGTGAAGAAAAGACATCTACTGATGCTGATGATTTGGATATATGGGAAGCTAAAAGTGATCAAGCAAGGGGGCTCATTGGTCAAACTATTGCAAATATTCTTGAGGTAAGTATTAAGGCATAAGACAACCCGGTTTAGGTATGGAAAATTCTTTCCTCTTTATTTGATAAATCTTATGATGTTTCTGCATATTATCCTGAAAAGAAGATCTTTGACCTCGAACCTACTGACTTTGAAAGAGTTGAGTTATATCTTGTTGAATTGAAAACTTTAAATGAGAAATTAAATAGTTGTGGTAAATATTACAAGAAAACTGACACTGCTCTTATTATTCTTGTAGAACGTAAAATGCCATCTTGTTTTGATATGTTCATCCAAACTAGGAATAGAGCTCTAGAATTGTCTCAAAGTACTATGAAGCAAACTTTAGATTATTTTTGTAAAGGATTGATCAATGAACCAAAAAGGTTAATTGTTTTAGGAGAACTCACACCTAATAAATCTCTAACTGCACTTATAAGCACCATAAGAAAAGTTTTAATAATGCTAAAGGTTCTAATCCTTCTAATACTAATTTTGTACATGCTTCTCATGCTTCTAATGGAAATAGTAAACATAAGAAAGTATATGATCCTTGTAAACATTGTGGTAAAACTAACCATCCTGAAAAGAATTATTTTAAAGGAAAAGATTTAATCGCTAAAGCTAAAAAGAAAAAATCTAATGACTCTCAAGTAGCTTTATGTGCATCTATTGTTTTGCCTAATAATTCTTCTTCTAAGGTGGAATGGATAATGGATTTTTGTGCATCTAAACATATGGCTGGTGATGCTTCTTTATTTACTTCTTATGACAATTGTAAACACACATCTCATAAAGTTTCTATAGGAGATGGTAAACAACTTTCCGTGATTGGTTCCGGTAATGTTAATGTTACTAATTGTCAATTGGAAGATGTTTTTCATGTTGAACACATTTTCATTAACTTACTTTCTATTTATCATGCTTGTCAAAAAGGGTTTAAATTTGAAGCATACTGCTGGTCTTAGAGATATCAATCAAAATTTCAAAGTAGTTTCTTCTGGTCCTGTTGATCATACTGTTGGTCTATATAAATTTGCTGGTTTTAACTCAACTAAAAGAAAACCTTTTTATTCCTATGTTTCCCATGCTGATGAACAAAGTAAATTATGGAATTAAAGATCAGGTCATTTGAATTATGGTAAAATACAATTGTTAACTAAAATGGTACATGGCTTGCCTCATATTTCTTTTACTAATGGTGTTTGTGAAGGTTGTGTTCTTGGTAAACATCCTAGAGAAATGTTTGAGAAAGGTAAATCTTGGCATGCTAAAGAACCTTTGCAATTAATTCATAGTGACATTTGTGGTCCTCTTGAAGTTACCTCTTTATCTTGTACAATCTATTTTCTTACATTTATTGATGACCTTAGTAGAAAATCATGGGTTTATTTGTTGATAAATAAAAGTGAATTTTTTTCAATATTTCAAATTTTTAAATCTTTGGTTGAAAATGAGTCTGGTAAGAAGATTAAGACTTTAATATTATATAATAGGGGGGGATTTGTTAAGAATGAATTTGAAGATTTTTTATCCAAACATGGTATTCAACACCAAAAGACTGTACCTTACACACCTCAACAAAATGGTGTTGCTGAAAGGAAAAACAGAACTTTAGTTGAAATGGCTAGATGTATGCTTTATTCTAAAAGATTACATAAAAAATTTGGGCTGTAGCTGTAAGTTGTGTAAACTTTATTTTAAATTGAGTTCCTACAAAAGGCATTAAGCATATTACCCCCGAGGAAAAATGGAATGGTCAGATAAATGATATTAGTAACTTTAAGGTGTTTGGTTGTGAATGTTGGGTCCTATTCCTACGATAAACAGGAAAAGTTAGATCCCAAGTATCACAAATGCATATTCATTGGTTATTTTGAGGATTCTAAGGTTTACAGGTTATTTGATACCTATACTCAGAGTGTTATCATCCGAAGGTATGTCCACTTTGTTGAAGTATCTTCACCACCTGATTCTGTCGAAACTCATGTTACACTGGATATCCCATTGTCTCCTACTACTCCTATCTCAGTTTCTTCTTCTAGTTCTGTGCCTGTTGTTGATCCTAGTTCACCCTCTTCTTCAAGTATTCCACCCAAATCTACTGAAGCTGAAGAAACTTCTGTTTATTCTAACCTTCCTGTTTGGGCCCAGAAAACTCTTGAATCTACAAGTAGTGAGGTCAGTAACCCTTTCGACCCTCGTAGAACTAGATCTAACTTTTCCCTTATGACCAATTTTTTGGCAATATATGATCCTACCTCTTATACTCAAGCTAAAGGTAAACCTCAATGGGAACAATCTATGACTTCTGAGTATGAGTCTCTTATTAAGAACAAGACTTGGTCTCTTGTTCCTCTTCCTGTTGGCAAGAATTTAGTTGGTTTTAAATGGGTTTATAAAACTAAGTTCATTGCAGAAGGGAAAATTGAAAAGTAAAAGCTAGGTTAGTTACAAAAGGTTTTAATGAACTTGAAGGTATAGATTATAATGAAACATTTTCTCTTGTTGCTAAAATAAATACAATAAGAACCATTTTATCTATTACTTCATTTTATAAATGGGAAATACACCAAATCAATATTAAAAGTGCTTTTTTAAATGGTGATCTTAATGAAGAAATTTATATGCAACAGCCTCCTAGTTTTATTATTGTCGAATCATCAAATTTAGTATGTAAATTACACAAGTCTGTATATGGTCTCAAACAAGAACCTAGGGCTTGGTATGATAAAATTGATGCATATTTTTTGAAGAATGGTTTTAAGAATTGTATATTTGATCCAAATATGTATGTTCAAAACTTTGGTACTAATATTCTCATAGCTGTTTTATTGTAGATGATCTAATCATCACAAGAAGCCAGCTTACATTAATTCAAAATCTACAAAGTGATCTTCAAAAGCAGTTTGAAATGACTAACCTTGGTTTATTGCATTATTTCTTGGGTCTTCAAATCTAGCATATGGCAGATGGTATGTTTTTCTCTCATCCGAAGTATGCTACATACATGTTGGCTCATTTCCATATGATTGTTTGTAAATATACTCCTACGCCATTTTAGTCCAGTGTAAAGTTAACTGTTGAGTGTACCACACTGCTTGTTGATGCTACTCTTTATAATTAGCTTGTAGGTAGTTTGATATATTTAACTCACAGCCAACCAGATCTCTCTTTTGACATCATTTTGGCTTCTCGCTTCATGCAGCAACCTCATGAAATTCATTGGCAGGAAGCTAAGAGGATTCTGAGATATTTATAGGGGACATTACACTATGGTGTTTTTTATTCGAGCAGTACTACAGTTTCACTCTCTGGTTACACAGATTCTGATTGGGCAGGTGACAGTTCTGATCGACAGTCCATTGCAGGTTATGTATTTCAACTTGGTTTAGGTTTGATTTCTTGGTTGAGCAAGAATATCAAGACTCTTTCTTTATCTTCATGTGAAGTAGAATATAGAGCAGCCAAAGAAGCATCTAAAGAAGAAGTTTGGTTATGGCATGTTCATACAGAGCTTGGTCTAGCTCTGAAATCGTCCACTGTGTTGAAATGCGACAGTCAAGATGTAATCCATCTTGCTTATAATTCGGTATATCACTCCAAGACAAATCATCTCGACCTTGACGCTCATTACATTCACGCACTTGTCAAAGATGGTATTATTTCTCTTCACTATTGTCCTACCGAGTAGCAGGCAACAGATATCTTCACCAAACCCTTCACCGAGGCAAAGTATGTGCATCTTCATTCCTTTCTTGGAACGCATGAAGTTTTCATCAAGGGGGAGCAGTAATGACTCCTTCCTTCCTTAGTGTTAGTATGGGCCCTTCTCCCAACCATTATTAAGGGGAGTGTTGGAATATATTATATTCCTTGGAAGATAATAATGTCTCTGTATTATGTCGCAAGTTGTCTACAATATTATGTAAAAGAATAATACATTTAACCTGTAGTTATATGGTGTTGTATTTACTTGTGTAGAGTATTTATCCATGGTATTGTATTAAGAGATATCATTTTGGAGAATTATATCATCCCACATGCAATGTGTGAGAGTAATTCCTCCTCATCTCTTAGTATATAATAGGTTCAAGTGAGTCTCTACATATCATGCATTCTTGATGTAGTAGTGGTACTATTGTGACACGGTTGTACATCATCTATATTCTTTGGGTTATTTGTTCTTTTCTCTCTTATAATATTGGAGAAGAGATTCTAGATATAATACAAGACTACCTTCTCGTGGATGTAACCCATTAGGGTGAACCACGTATATCGGTGTTCTATTGTCCTTTTCTTTTCTTGTTCTTATCTTTTATGATATGTTGTTGGTTGATTAGATAGGTTAACTAGTTTAGCTTGACTCTACTATTTTAACACCACACTAGATTCGATGGTTACGGATTAATTCTGACAGTTAGGTAGAAAATCCAAAGTTCCACAAAAGATCAAGATCAGACGGTCGATATTAGTTCTGCTAAAAGAGATCAACGATGCGGAAGAAAAATGTGGAAATGGAATTACATAAATAACATTTAAATATTCTATGAGCACGTAATCCAAAACCTGTAAAATATTTAATGGTTGAGATTATTTCCACTAAAAAGAGATCCACGGTGTGGAAGAAAAATGTGGAAAGGGAATTGCAGAAATAACATTTAAAGATTCTATGAACCTACAATCTGCAACCCGCAAAATATCAAGATCGGACGGCTGAGATTAGTTCTACAAAATATTGATGGTGTGGAAGAAAAATTGTGGAAATAGGCTTGCGGAAAGAAGCTTGCGGGAAGGAGCTTGCAGAAAGAATCTTGCGGAAAGAGGATTGCGGAAAGGAGATTGCAGAAAGTGGAGATACGATTTGAGGAAATGTTACATCCCGCATCCCCCATCCCACAATTTGGAGATCGATGGTCATGGAAGATCCCACAAGAGATCAACAGTGCAGAATTGTTGATGCGGAAAGAGGATTGTGGAAAGACAATTGCAGAAAGAAGAAAGTCAAAGTTTTGAAGAGTTGAGTTCCTGTATTCCGCAATCCGCATCTTACCTCAGATCCATGGATAGGAAAATGCCCAATGAAGAGCAATGGTAGGGAATTATTGATGAGGAAACCATAGTGTGAAAATACGATTTCGAAAAAGAAATCTGTATGTCAGATCGACGGACCAGAGATACTCAAAATTAGATCGATGGTGGGGAATCGTTGATGAGGAAACCATAGTGCAGAAATAAGATTCCAAGGAAGAAATCTATGGGTTAGATCAATGGTTCAGAGAGACCTAGAAATAGGATCAATGGCTCTAATTAAAGCTAGAAGAATATCTTGCAGAAAGAAGATGGATATTGCAGAAGCACCAGAAAATGATAGACAGGGCTGAAAAAATGAATTTTGAGTTGTGGGAAGAACGAAACGTTTCTTTTGCTGAAAGTTATCGATGAAATGATGCGATTATTGAATGGGTAAAATAATGAATAATTGTGTCTGTAAGTAAATAGTCACGGTACAAAACGAAGGAGCGTAGCTATGGAGAGATGCATTGAGAGTAAATAGGTAAATATTATTTATTGTATGAATGTGTAAAGAATTAAGATGTCTCTATTAGAAAGATCGACAAAGTACACAGATAATAGTGGTCTGGGTGTTCTGAAATGATGTAGCCATAGCTAAAGAAGAGACCAGGAAGAATGACATAGATTGAGCGAAGATGAACTAAAAACATATTAGGGTTGCAGGGTGGATATAGGGCAGGAAATAAGCGTGCAGGAGTTTGTTTCGTCGTTCCAACAGAAGCCAGTAAATAGGGTGTAGGAGCATCCTTTCAGTAGCACCTGATAAAACAGGGTGTCGTAGAATCCTTTTAGTAGCAGCTGATAAAACAAGGTGTTGTAGCATCATTTCTAAACAACTGATAAAACAGGGTATCATAGGATCCTTTTAGCAGTAGTTGATAAAATAGGGTGTTGTAACATCCTTTAAGTAGCAGCTGATAAAACAGGGGGTCGTATCATCCTTCCAGTGGTTGTTGGTAAATAGGGTGTCTTAACATCCTTTTAGTAGTAGCTGATAAACCAAAGGGTCGTAGCCTCCTTCCAGTAGTTGCTGGTAAATATGGTGTAACACCATCCGTGTCTGTAGTAGCAGAAAAAACTATTTGATATAACAATTTTACAGTAATAGGATGCATTGGTGGTTTACCCTATTGGGCTTCCACGCTAAAATTGTGTTCAGCGTATTCCTGTTGTTATGTGTTTTTAATGATATATATAAGAAGTGGTTCAATTAGTAAAAAGATACAATATTGATTGACCACCCCCTCTTGGTATTGACCAATAAACCAACAATTGGTATCAGAGAAGGTTCCTTCGTTCACAGTTTAACCACGGGAAGGAGATCCTATTAAAAACCACTATGGATCACAACAAGAAGGGATGGATTCCAACAGATCTCCAACACTTAATCAAGGATAATAGGAAGTATGGATAAAAATAATGAGTGTATACTTACAGTCATTGGGATATGGTGTATGGAATGCAGTTATCTCTGATTGCATACCAAAAAGAGTAAGGACCACATCTTAGAAAGAGTTGAAGAAAAATAACTCAAGGGAAATGGAGGCCATACTTGATGGATTACCTCAACCCATCAAAGAGAATATAGGACAATTTATCTCAGCTAAAGACCTCTGGGTTGAATTGGAGAAACTTAGTTGAAGAAAAGGGAGAAGCAAAACCTACTATCACCGAGGTTGATAGTGAAGTTGAAGAAAATATATTCACAAGGACAATAACTTCAAAAAATGATTCCAATATGGAAGGAGAGGTGGACCTAAAGGAAGAACTCATAAGTTCCCTTGAAGAATTGAGAAAGAGCAGGATAAAGAACAATTCTTTGAAAGAGAAATTGTGAAAGTATTAAGAGGAGCAGAAGTCAAAAGAAGAGGAATTCAAGACAATCCCAGAAGAGTTGCACAATTCAAGACAACAAATGTTGGTCAGCAAAGAAGAGGTCAAGAGATTAAATCAAAAAGTTGTTGAGTTCAAGGAAGAAGTAAAGAAGTTAAAAGATCAGCTGACTACTAGTGAGAGGTTCAAGGAAAGTACTGAATCACTTAATAAAATCCTTAGCTTACAAAGATTCCCAAGGGATAAAACAGGCCTTGGATATAGTGTCATTAAAGGACCAAGCTCCATCACTCAATATGATGTTTCAAAAGACATATCCAGGCAGGAGAAGAATCACAAGGAAATAAATTCCAGTGATCATAATTCTATTCATCCTCTCAAAATGGAAAACTTTAGATGATAGGAAAATAAAGAGAGTCATTACAAGAACCAAAGTTTCTCAAAACATACATTCTCTGGATATTGTCATTGCTGTCACAAATTTTTTCACAAGGTGGATAATTGTGGAATCAAAGAAGAAGATCAAGGTCTAAAAAAGAAGGAACACACTAACATCTCAAATAGCAAAAGACATATTTTTTGTTTCATATGTCACAATATTGGACACTTTGCAAGACATTGCAAGAATAGTACATGCATACCTTTCAAAAAAACTCATAAGAAGGTATGGAAGATGAAAATCGAGAAACAAAGAAATGAGAAACCAGTAAGAAGAATACCTCGTGGAAAGATTTGGATAATAAAGGAAAACTACAAAGATTTAGAAGTAAAGATTTCAAACATCTGTGAGGTCTCCAAAAATAACAATGAGCATAATAGAGGAATAAATAAGGATAACATCCTTTATGAGGAAAAGCAAGATGGAGATATAAAAGAATACACAGATAAAGATGAAAGTGATGAAGAAGGATGTAGTGATGGCCGTGGGATCCTTTATGAGGAAATGCAAGATGGAGATATAAAAGAATACACTGATAAAGACAAAGGTGATGAAGAAGGATGTAGTGATGACTGTGGGATACGTTATGAGGAAAAGAAAGATTGATATATAAAAGAATACACCGATAAATATGAAGGTGATGAAGAAGGATGTAGTGATGGCTGTGGGATTAGTTTCTTAAAAATGGTCTCTCATGATTTAAAGAAAACCATGAAAATAATATTAGAAGGGATCTTATACTTAGGGGAAGTTAAGGTAAAAAAAACTACAATTGGTATCTAAGAAAAAATAAAATTGGTGTATAATGTTGAAGTATACTAAAAGATATCTTCCTCAAATACAACATATGATCAATTTTATATGATGAGATTGGTGTATAACAAAAAAAATAATACTTTTTTAACAGTAGAAGAAAACTCAAGTATGATCTAAAAAATAATCTCTATTAAAAATGGCAAGATATTAATGACATTCTTTAGGTAATGAAGATATAAAAGCACATGCTTAAGGAATTATGGGTCAAAGCCATGAATGAAGGACTAGATTAGATTAAGAAAAATGAGACCTAGGAACTTGTCCCAAGACCTAAAGGTAAGAACATTGTAGGAGCCAAATGGATTTTAAAAAACAAGTTCAATCAATATGGACAAGTAATAAGGAACAAAGAAAGATTGGTTTGTAAGGGGTATGCCCAAATGGAAGGTATTGAATTTGAAGAAACTTATGCTCATGAAGCACAACTGGAAGCAATCTTCAAATCCTAAGTATAGATTTTGCCTCTAAAATGAAGAAGAAATTCAAAATGTCAATGTTGGTTGAATTAACTTTCTTCTTGGGATTTCAAGTATACCAAACAGATAAAGGAATTTTCATATCTTAAACTAAGTATGTCAAAGATATGTTGAAAATTTTTAAAAGGGAAGATTCCAAACCTGTTGGTACTCCTATGGTCACTGGTGGCAAGTTAAGTAAGGATAATAAAATATTTTGAAGTAGATCATACCGTGTTTAGATCCATGATTTGCGGTCTTCTATACCTGACAGCCACAAGACTAGATGTGATGCAAGCTGTTGGATTGGTGGCTAGATTCGAGTTAGCTCCCAAAGAAACACATGTAATAGTAGTAAAAAGGATCTTCAAATATCTAAAGGTACTATGGAGTATGGTTTATGGTACCCAAAAGGAAAAGACTTTACCTTGAAGGAGATGACTGATGCAGATTGGGAAGGAAGTGTTAAGACAAATTATAATACATTGATTAAATAACATAGTTCAGTTAACAAGGGGAGATATGATGATAGGGGGAGTTGTCAAAAAGTAGAAAGACAGGAAATTATATATCAAAATAACTACAACTTTTGCATAACAATTATCCTTTGTCATTGTTGTCAAAGGGGGAGAATGTTTAGAGGTTTCCATCAATTCCAAAGGGGGAGATTGTTGAGTATATAGTTGTCATTGATGTCAAAGGTGTTCACAAATGACAAAGGAATAACCAATGGATATGATCACAGGACAAACTCAGTGAAAGACTAAGGTAGTGATGGCATGAGGAATATGACATGGTTGAATAATATGGCATAGATAAGGAATATGGCATAGTTGAGAATATGTCATGACACATATGATGACAAGGAACATGATGGCATAGTTGAGGATGTGGCATGACACATATGATGAAAAGGAATATGATGGTGTCCTAATGATGGTGTCATAAAATTTCATTTATAACAAATGCAATGGATGAGATGGACGTGGATGATAAGACAACATGAATGAATGATATCAAGACTTCCGAGACAGTGTCAACAGTATGATGTAAACAATGGTTAATGACAAAAATAAAAAAGGTCGAGTGGAAGTAGAGATGCAGTATGAATGACAAAGTTGGTTTGACAAATGAAAAGTGGAACTGCAGAAGAATGAAATGAACAGGAGATAGAGTATATGTACCAATCAAAGAACAGAGAAACTATATATGTGAGAGTGTTTATAAATTCTTCAGAGAAACTATATCTGCGAGAGTGTTTATAAATTCCTTATAATAAGCAACATGATGAAATTATTTGTGTATATAAATATTCAAAACTGTTAGCAATAGTCGTAGAGTAGTTCCGCAAAGTCATGGTGAGATATGCATTTGATATGATATTGAAGGTCAGGAAGCATCCCGCATGAGATCCAACGGCTGAGGATCACCTCTGTAAGATATGGAGGGGTATGAAGTTCCACAAAAATATCAAGATCGGATGGATTATATTACTCCTACACTAGATCCTATGGTTAAGGATTAATTCTTGACCAAGATCAGATGGTTGTGATTTGTTCTGCTAAAAGAGATCAATGGTGCAGAAGAAAAATGTAGAAATGTAATTACGGAAATAACGTTTAAAGATTCTATGAACCCGCAATCTGTAAATTTGAGCATATAGATCTGTAGACAAGAAACAAAACTCACAAAGAAGATCTCACAATTTACTCAGCAATTGAAGAATGAAACAGTGCAAAAG
>LPNX010623002.1:110296-122992 GCA_001517045.1 Pseudotsuga menziesii
TTCTATTCTTTCTTTTGGCAATATTGTTTTGCTGAGGTGTATACCGTGCAATGAATTGTTTTTGTATGCCATGGGTCTTGCAAAAATTCAGAAATTCATTTGAAACATATTCACCTCCCCTATCAGNTTCTGTTCTTTCTTTTGGAAATACTGTTTTGCTGAGGTGTATACCGTGCAATGAATTGTTTTTGTATGCCATGGGTCTTGCAAAAATTCAGAAATTCATTTGAAACATATTCACCTCCCCTATCAGTCCTTAAGATCTTGATGCAATGTCCACTCTGGTTCTCCATGAGTGCCTTGAACTACTGAAAATAACCAAATGCATCAGATTTATGTTTCAAAAAATATACCCATGTTTTTCTTGAGTAGTCATCAATAAAAGTTACAAAATACTTGCAGCCACCAATGGATGATGTCTGTATTGGACCACAAATATCAGTGCACAATTCAAGTGGTGTGCGTGCTCTATATGACTTTTCGACTGGAAAATTATCTTTGTGCTGCTTGCCAAAAATGCAGCCTTCACAAACCCTCTCTAGTCTGTCGATCAATGGTAATCCCTTGACCATATTCTTTGTGTGCAGTAGCTTGAGCCCACCAAAATTCAGATGCGCAAATATGAAATGCCACAACCAGGATTCATCCTAAACTTTTGTTTGAAATGCAACTTGCAAATTAGCGCTGCAATTTTCTCTCTTGTCAAGGAGCTTGACTGTTTCTTCACTTTCTTCCTTGAATGCAGCTCCTAAACTTGTCTTCCCTTTCATGTCAGGAACTATCCTCAATGGAAACAAGCGGTTGCTTATCATTGGCACTTTTGCTATCAACTGGTTGCTTGGACGCTTGTCTTTGATCACACAATGATTATCTTCCATGTAGATTCTGTAGCCTTTTTGTAAGAACTGTCCAATGCTTAACAAATTATGTTTCAGACCTTTGACATGATAGATATCAGGGATATACTTACTCTACCCCTGTTTGGTTAGAATATAAACAGTGCCTTTTCCTACGACAGTAACTTGGACATTGTTTCCAAGTGTAACATCAGCTTTAACTGAATTACCTAGACTGGAAAACAAATTCAAATTACGAGTCATGTGGTTGTTGCATCCTGAATCTAAGTACCATATGTCATGTGGAATTTCTTGAACAACATTGCATTCAAGTGGAGATGTCGATGCCATTAACATTGCACTTGTCGAAGTGCTGGTGCTGGTCGACTAACTTGGGCTTTGTCTTCCTTGGTTATTGCTTCTTCCTGCATTCATATGCATAATGAACAAATTTCTTACAGTAATGACATTGAATTTTTTATTTATCAAACCTCTATCCACTTGGCTGACTTGGGTTCTAATTATCTCCTCTACCACTGACATTTGCAGGACTTCTACCTCGTCCTCCTCTTGAAGAACTTCTTCCTCTGCCTCTAGAGTTGTTTCTTCCCATGCTTCTACCACGGCTTATGGATGACTGTGCTGCAAATGCACCTTCCAATAATGTCTGTGTTCTGCCAAGTGTGTGTTCATGATTGATGAGTGAAGTTTGCAACTGATCAATGGTAAATGTCATCATGTCTGTGTGTTCCTCTGAGGTCACAACCAAGTTTTCAAATCTTGGGGGAAGACTTTTGAGAATTTTTTCAACAACCCTTTGGTCTTCTATGGATTCTCCATGATAGTTCAGTTGGTTTATCAACCCAACAACTCTGGTGTAGAATGTGTCTACATTCTTTGAATCTTTCATGGACAGATATTCAAAATCTCTTCTCAGAATCTGCAGCTTGGATGTCCTTACCTTATCCAAACCTTGATAGGCAGTCTCCAATGTATCCCATGCTTGCTTAGCATTAGTTTTTGCTGTTTTTCTTGGGAGTATGCTCTCATGCATAGCTTGATGTATGTAGAACATATTTTTTCGATCTTTCTTCCTCTGTTCTCTCAAGACTTCTTTCTCAGCCTGTGTGAGATTGTTATATGCTGTCATGTCTGTTGGTTCTGTATAACCATGCTAGGCTATCTCCGAGACATCTTGACCTCTAAATAAAGTCTTCATTGTTAAAGACCAATATTCATAATTCTTTCCTATAAAAATTGGAGTTTGCAATGAACTAGAAGTGGAAGCCATTTTAATTTTTTAATTAACTTTCCTTAGAAAATTGAATTTCCACCTTTTAAGACAAGATTTCTTTCTTACACTTTGCTCTGATATAAACCTTGCTGTGATATAACCTTGCTCTAATACCAGTTAGCCAAAACCAAGCCGACTAAACTAACCTTGCAATGATGCAAGTTAGCCAAAACCAAGCCGACTAAACTTGAGTTTACCGCTTAGTTAATATTAAAATTTAATTTTCAATTTTTCACGCCGACCTCTTTTTCTTTTTCACTTGTCTGATGAAACTTGTCTATCTCCCCACTAGACAAGTTTATAAATTTTAGTTGATCTTTCTACTCGACTAAATTTACTTCAACTTACTTGTCGGTTCTACCAACTAATTTTACCTCGACCACTTGTTACTTCTAAGTCGGCTGACTTTTTCGACTTCTAAGTTGGCTTACCTCTTCAACCACTTAAGTCAGCTAACCTTAGTCTGTTGACTCAACCGACCTGTCAAGTCGGTTCACTTTGGTCGAAATCCACAAAGTATTTTTCTTAGTCTAAGAGACTTAAGAAATTACAAATGCTTTTCACCTGTGAGTAAGATGAAGTAAAATAGACACATTTACAAATCTTAATAATTTGAGGCGCTGAGAAATTTATGGGTTCTTTGATCTTTCATTTAACAGTAATTGTAAAAGACATTTACCCAAGTAAATCTGGAAATATGTGCGGCCAAATAATCATGCATTCAACCATAAACTATTTCATATATTTAACTATGCGGAGATAAAAAAGTATTACAAACTTGTCGGTCCAGAATGATTCTTTGAGACTTATGGTCCAGAATGATTCTTTGAGACTTGTTGGGTCACCGAGTGATCCTTTTATAGAGCTTCAGCTCTTCGACTAAATCACTTACATAGAACCTTGAGCTTCAACTTCTCTTTCTCACCCTGAGTTCCTTTGTCTCTCTATTGTGTATGGATTGTGTCTGTGTGTCTATGTAAACTGATTTACAAATTTCTTCTTCTATGTGTCTATGTAAACTGATTTACAAATTTCTTCTTCTATTTATAGGCAACCTGAAAATTGCTTGNTGTATAGCTTGTGTCTCTGTGTCTATGTAAACTGATTTACAAATTTCTTCTTCTATGTGTCTATGTAAACTGATTTACAAATTTCTTCTTCTATTTATAGGCAACCTGAAAATTGCTTGTGCATGGGTCGACTGACTCACCATTAAAGACAGTAATAACTATCTACCTAACAACTTAGCTTCAGAAATAAATTCGACTCGTTTACATTGCCTAATTGTGGACTCTTTCCTCTTGTCAAACTGACCAACAAGATCTTGACTGGTATAGACTTGAGAGAGTATATTAAGAGTCAGGTACAGATCTGCAAGTAATTACATTTTCCAACAGATAGAAATCAATTGATTCCTAGGTCAATATGAATAAATTTATCTGAATATTTGTGTGGATTGTTATTCATGGATGATAGGGCCCAGTTATTTTGAACGAAATTTGTAAATTTTATTTTGTACTTAACGGTTCTATTGTAATATGTTCCCATGCTGGACAAAGAGACCGTTCTGTTGAAATATGTTCCCCTGCTCGATTTGAGTACAACTGATACCACTTTCAGCCTTATTCATCCTCCCTTTCTTAGTAGAGGGAATGACAGAAACATAACGTTCGATCTCTAAAGGCTCTAACTTTCCTTTCTGGACACAAAATCCATCATACTTGGTCTTCATATTATCTACTGAGAAATATTCATTGATTTCAGTGTCATCTATATAAGAGTTTTCAGAATCATAGCGTTCCACGTCATCTGTAGGTTGATGAGTGCGATCATCTTCGTCGCTGCTCTCACATCCCTTGTACATTCCTTCGATCTTCTCAATAATGACATTTAGCCGAGACCGAGGAGCGTGAGAGATGGCTTCACCCTGCTTCTCAGGAAAATCACAGACTTTTTCCTCAGAAGAAGGCTCACTCTCCTTCTGCCTATACCTGAGGAATTTCTTCCAAGAAACAACCCTGGTATCGTTGGGGTTTAATTCTACATAGAATCGTTGTCGATGAATTCCTTTCACGGGTTCATCCGAGACCCGATTTCCTGCATCAAAGCCTTCCTCTGTAACATAAGTTGTATTGTTTCTTCTTAAATTTGATAGATGGAAATAACTGCATTATTCTTCGATGGAAATCACTATGTATGTGTATTTTTTAATGACTAACAATCGCATGAATAGTGGTGTTTTCAAATCTGGTTAGTCTAAAAGTACCAATAAAATGTTAAAGGCTCTTGTCGATATTACTATCCACATTTCTGTAATTGTGATATTGTCATTCTCAATTTTATGACCTTTGTTTATTGCCTCTAATTACATGCTACATAATATCCAGTTGTAAGGGTATAAAAGATATAGTGTTGATTCTTCAACCTCTATGAAAGACTCGCAAAGCATAGCACATAAGGTATAAGCTTTGGCTCCATGTAATTCACAGAGAACTCTTCTGTACATAGTTGTATTAATTAAATTCTAAGGCACCTGTTATTTGTCTCAGTGCAGGATGAAGATATTGATAAGATGTAAAGGAGAAGCAAGTGGTCAATCAGGGTTTACGAACATTGTTCATTTGTTCTAAGTAGAATCAATAATCACAATTGCAATAAAATATGTTTGTAATTGGATAAAGTTGGTCTTGGTGGAACTCGAACCCACGACATTCAGCTTTCTCTCAAAGATTTGAAAGACTAATCCTCTAATCAACTGAGCTACGGGAATAGAAATATATACAAACGACAATACATTTAGTCGATTACATAGTCAACCAAAAAGATATGTGCAATTTGCACGTATGAAATTAGGGATTTGCTTGTTTGCACATATATTCGATTTTATGACTTACAGAGAAGCTGGATTGGAGATTTTGAATAGTTTATGACTTATTTTGAACAATTTACTTTTGTTGTTGTATTTTCTTGTAATTTGTCATTGTTTACGTTTCACTTACATGGGGGTTTTATGTGCACATTTTATGTTTCTGATAATTTCAATCCAACGGTGGTTACTATGTTTAATATTTTTCCGATTTATATTTTTGGTAATTTTAAATTAGGATCTCTATTTTCATTAATATTCATTGATATCAGTGTCTTCTGTTGATAAGTGCGGTTTGATATATTTTCCATTTCTGTTTTTTATTGAGAGAATTTTTTTCTGTGCAGATATATTCGATTTTATGACTGTGACTGAGAACCTAGATTAGCTTAGCTGACCCATAAATGTAGAATACAAAGATACCAATGTTTCCATTCTTTGCATTTTAGCTTCTCGTGGCCCGGGTTACTTGGCAAGCCACAATCAATATTTTTGCCAGCTCATTTTCTAGACAGAATAATAATGGGCCTTGCATTTCCGTGTCATGTCCAACGATCTGCTCACATTATAAAACCACTCCCATCCCCTCTTTAATCTTCAAGCTTCACCATACCATTTTTTTGTAGAGATTTGTTGGGTGTTTCTTGAAATGTATACCTTTTTGAGTTCACTTACCATGTATCCTTTCTTTCAAACCCAACTAGAAGCCCGATATTTAAAAGAATCCAACCGTGCGATGGAAGATGAAAGTCTAGCGTTTATTAGACGAGATGCATCAGAGCAGGTGAGGGAGGCAGCATGCACGGTGAAGACATTATCAAGGATCTCGTTTATTTTAGTAATTAGAGTACAACTTCCCTTGCGATGATACAACCATATCCAATCTTGAAGATGCAGGGCAGAGTGTCGTTGAGGTTCAAGTTGCTTTAAATCTTTGAAGTAAGTATTAGTTACATTTCCATGCTATGTATTCGTTGATGACAAGATTATCAAAGCTGGCTGAATATTATTCGTAAAGGTTATTGCAGTGGATATAGATGTATTAATGGAGTAAATTTTGTGGTTAGCTTAGTTAAGCGTATGGATGTTATCTTCTTAGAGCAAAATTGTTCCTGGTCGTTGCATTTTTGCATTTGTTATATAAGAGTTTACTCTACCTTTAAATATATTAAATTAGTCTTTTGATTACACTATTGTAAATTCTGATGTGTAAATTCTGATGTTTCATGTGTATTCAAGAAATATTAAAAGTCACAAGTCAAAGATGTATTTAATAAATTTTCACATAAATATTCAAGAAATTTTTAAATTGCATTAGGTGTGGAAGGATTATAAATATGCTCAGCTTGACTCTATAGCCTTTTATTCAACTAAAAAATATATTTATAGCATTTATTTTGGAATCTTTGTTAGTGAATTTTTAATATTTATTTTGGAATCTTTGTCACTAAGTATCATCATAAATTAAACATTGAATCATATATATATAGCATCAATAAGAAGAGTTTGAGGGTGGTTATCATTTGGCACAATTGAGCAAAGAATTTTACTTCTTTTCTCTCTAATAGATGAATGAGAGAAATACAATGTGTATTTCAAGACTTTTTTGATTATTGCTTAAAAAATATCTAAAAAATACAAATATTATTTTTTTATGAAGTTGTGGGGTGCTAGCTCAATGGTGGAGTAGTGGCACTATATAATGCAAAACCTTTGTAGTTCGATTCTACTGTGCCCTATCATAAATATTTAGAATCTATACCTATTGCATTGAAGGGTATTGAGACAATATTCCTGTAAATTGTCTTAACTTAATACAAAAACAAAATTGTGTATTGTCTTTAAGTCGGTGTATTAAATTATTGTCTTTAAATTAAGACAATAAATTGTCTTTAATTAAATTTATTGAGTTAAAATTATCAATTAAAAAATAATAAGATGAAATTAAATGACAAACTTAAAAAAAATTGATCTCTCTTGATACTTGATAAACATCCCCATAGTGGGATGTAGACCACCTTGTCACATTAGGTGTAATAAAACAAAATTGGAAATCCATATGAGAGATATGAGAGAGTAGACTATTTAGAGTTTAAAAAACATGGACAAACTATGGGAGATTGAAATGAAGAAGCACCTAACTTTAGATACATATGCTCATTTTGTGAATTAGACATTGCATAAAATCTAACCCTGAATTTGTTTTGTGTAGAAAGTGGAGACGTGTGTGTATACATTGAAGAGAAGATGCTCTATTACATGGGTAAAAGGTGAAGCTTACTTAAAAAAAAGTATTCCCAATTTTATTGTCGACCAATATATTTCAAAGTGGTCAAGCTTTGCTAAACTTTATTTTTTTCACCAATTATTTTATATCAAACCAATAGAGAATAATTTATTTGTTTAAACTAAAAATAAAATTCATTTAAGATGTAAAAACATGCATTATAACTATTCATCCATAAAATTTCTACAATTTCTTACAACTATAAAAATCCTATATTGTTTCAAAACTATACTCGTGAGGTATAAACAAATGAAGAGGTAAATTGACTGAATTTGGTTTATGCATCATTAGTTGGTATGATGAAATAATAATTATTAAAATAATTTAAAATAAAAATATATTTTAATCATTTTTCTATCAAATTTAATTTTCATATCATTCATCAAAATTAAATTAAATAATCTAAACTTAATTATTATTTAAAAATATAATTATTTTAATAATATGCATTATGAAATTAATATAATAAATAGAGAAACAAATCAATAATTTGGCATGGAATTAAATAAAAAAAAAACTTTTATTATTTAAATTGTTTTATTGTAAAACATTTAGATATCTAAAAATGTTGTAGTGTATATATTTACATGTTTAATTGATTGAAATAACACACATTTTCTATATGTTAATGGCATTTGTTACTCTTAAAGTTGAATTTAAATTTCTAGATATCAATATAAATTTTTATAGTGTATACATCTAAATGAAATGAATTGATAAGTATGAGGTCCAACAAAGCCACCTTTTACATGGCATTTAAACCAATCGAAAATAAGGCGTCTACAATTAACTCTCTCATAACTCAGTTTTCATATCGATAAAGAACTCTTACATAAATGTAATTTGTAACATTCATAGAAAAACTATCCTTATAACAATGTCAAGTATCCAACACCTAAAAGTTATTCTAAATCAAAGCACTTATAAACATATAGTTTTTGAATATTTGGGAGATGGTTCAACCCCTTTATGATCCTTAGCTTCCAATGCATAATGTATCAAGATTCTTCAAATATAGCAATGTTTTAAGAATTGGCAACTACTCCATGTTATAACAACTAACAAGATTCAAAATTTGTATTTTTGAAAAAGAAGTTCATCATTCTATTTTCTTCAATTGAGAATATCCTCTCAATTTTAGTGTTGTGAGTGCATCTTACAATGTTCCAACTTCCACCCTATGCCCACAACCATATATTTATAAATGTTGAAGATTGGGGAAAATAGTTTTTCTTTCTCCTTCAAAGATCTTAAATGATACCTGATGCAACAAATAATAATGCATTGTTAATTTAGTTAGCTAATCAAACTCTCCAAGGGAATCTAGAAAATATTTCAATCTATGGAAGTGCTCCAAGCTCAAATGTGGCTCAAATATGGGAGACGCTTTCCTGCAAATTCTTCATATTCTGCATGACACCAATTCAAATGATTTTGTCAACAAATAAAATCTATTAATGATAAATTCCTATTGTTCATCATCGTATTCCTATGGTTCAGGTAACATTTCCATCACAGGTCACTTCTTAGACTTAGAATCAAGAAGAAACCCATAGTCAAGTAGCCAAAAACGTTTTTCATTCCACTACAACAATTAAATTAGAATGTTTAAAGATGCTCAACACAATTGCAGATTCAATAGAAATTATTTTATTACATAATCATACAACTTATCAATGGCATGCAATCCTTTCAGAACAATAAGGAATGGATCCCAACCAAAGGAATGGTTGTCAACTAATGATGTCCTTGGAGAAACTAGAACATCTTGAACAACTTCAAGGAAAGATTCAATCTCAAGTAGTAGCTTCTTGAAAATTGTTTGAATCCATTTTTGTGATCCAATCTCTTTCTATTTTACGAGAAATCCAATAATGACTTTATGTTGCAATCATTACAAAGTGACGCCTATAAAGAAACTTAAACAATTTGAAGCAAGAAATCAATGTAAGTATTTACAACCAATTATAAACTAAAATAAGGGAAAAAGATTCCTACCTGTAGTACAACATTTGGAATATACCCCTTCCTTGAATCTTTACTCTTGTAGTATTCTTGAATGCCTACAATCAAAGAGGACACAGTAGCACAACAAAGAATGGATGCAAGTAGAATTAACAAAAAATTAATGTAATAAATGATCAAGATATAATAAACNTTTACTCTTGTAGCATTCTTGAATGCCTACAATCAAAGAGGACACAGTAGCACAACAAAGAATGGATGCAAGTAGAATTAACAAAAAATTAATGTAATAAATGATCAAGATATAATAAACATGAATTTAACACATATTAGACAAGAAATAAAGTTATTTATATTACTATAACAACAATAAATAGAAATAATTTCACATGTTCTTTGTTGCAACACTATTATGAAACTAGAGTCAAATTACCTCCACATGGGTCACGCACTTGCAATTCTTCTCTCTGCTCCACTCAAGGAAAGGCCAAGAAAGGATAATGATATATGTATGACTAGATTAAAAGTGAAGACTGTTGGGTGTGTGCAAGCTGATGAAGGTTTCTTTTGACATGTTAGATGCAATATAAAATTGAACAAAACATGCATCCCTCAACTTAAATGGATATTTTGGGACACATACACAAAGAATCTTGCGACGAGTAAAAAATATGAAATGTAGGAAATTAAATGACATTTATGAGTATATAATTTTTTTCTATTGAAAATGTTCTTAGCTATCTAAAGCTTTATCGTTTCCAAAAGACACATTATTTCCAGGACAAATTATAAGATATATGTTTTTGTGGGTGCAACTTTGAGTGCCTAAACAATGGAATCAACTTATGAAAACTAGAAGACATATATAGAATAACCAATAATAGAGCATAGTTATTTTCCAAGAAAAAAAATATTATTTTTAATTATCTAAGTGATTGAAGCTTGAAAATAGTACGCTAAGTGTGGGTGCATCCTTTCAAGGTCTAAATGCAATTATTTTGAAATGTTTTCTAATAGCATGTAGAGTTCGACATCCTTTAGTGAACCATCTATTATTTTTCAAAATAGTTGAGAAACAAAATAGTTATGGATGAAATAGTAACAATGTGTTTTTTTAGTTAAGGAGTTGTGACAAAAAAAAAAGTAAGAAAAAAAAATATATGTTATATTTTAAAATTACATATTTCGAATTTGAAGAAAAAATACTATTTGTGTCTAAAATTTCATAAAAAATGATGGTGTATTGCATACTTTAACCAATGGCTAAACACGAGCATCATGACAAATTGGATGTAATTCTCAATTAGCCATGGTTTATCATACTCCAAGGAACATGCATAGTAAATCCAAAGCAAAGTATGAATCAGACACATAGGAATAGGAATTCCACATTAGTAAATGCAAAGGTTTGGGCATAGTGCTAAAAAATGTGCACGCGATTGGTTTAAATTCAAATACTAAGCCTTCCAAAAAAATGTGCATGCGATGTAGCATTCAAAACTTCAAGTGCTATAAATTTAAATTTACAATTTTATTATTTGTCGATTATAACATTAAAAATAATTTGGGGTGCTAAGGGTTTAAAGGTAGAGAAGTGGTGGTGGTGGTAAGGGGTTAGAGGGGGAGAGGGTGGTAAGGGGTTATAGGTAGAGAAATAGGAGGGGTTGTTAATGGGTTAGAGAGAGGGAAAGAGAGAGAGAAATGGGTGAAGGGGGAGACATTGGGGGGTGGTAAGGGGTCATAGGTCATCAAAGGAACCAAAATTATTCTCTTTCTCGTAATGTACACATAATCCATCCTTTCCTTTTAAAAAAATAGTTTTATAACAACTTGAATCTTTTGGGTGTGGTTAATGTTTCTGACAATTGGTATTCTCCCTCTATTTGTTCATCTAGTTGGTTGAAATGCTTACCTAAAAATATGCATGCAGTTGAAATTCTTTGTTTTATTGACGAAAATTGGAAGGGACTTTCAACTCACCTGCAAAATGCTCCTTTATTGAACTATCAAGCTCTTATAACAACACATATTTGCAAAGTGTATCAAATGTTTCCTTCTACAGAATAATTTACCTTTCGTCAAAGGATTCAAACATATCGTGGTTGACCAAATGGCCTAGGATCTTGGAAGTACTGGAAAATATTATTTCATTCTTGAATCTACGTAGAAGGAAATTATAGTAGATACTTAGGAAGGTTGAATCAACATGTTAAAATTACAAAAAAAATATCTCAGAGTTTGTTGAGTGACCCTTACATGTACTATCACCACCGTACATTTTTTGCACTATTAATATAGAAGTAACTACATATTCCCTTGACAACTAAAATTTCTTTGCTAGAATATTCCCGTTGTACATAAATGTGGGAATATCATTAGTGAAAAATTATTTCTAACATTTCTTCTTCCTAATTCCATGATTAACTGGGAAACATTAATGGAAAGGAATCCCTCAACTACTAAGGGAATTTCAACCCTTTTTGAAGATTACCGTACATTGCAATTTTGTGAAGGAGGTTTGATGTATTCGATAAATGATTTGGTTCGATTCTTCTGAAGACACATTGATGTAGTAGATATTCCAAATCTATTTTCTTTCAATGTCAATTTTCTTGTTGTTTCCCATTGCTACAATGTATCTCTCACTCTCTCTCGCTCCCCTACTCCTCTACCTACACCTAACCCCACCTCCACTATTCCTTCACCTACAATTAACCCTTACAAACCCATTGTATCGCTCTGTTTTCAATCTACTACACTTACCCCCAATATCTTAACACCCCCCTTAGTATCTACCTCAAACCCCTTAACACCCCCTCTCTCTATCTACCTCTAACATATTACCATCCCCCAATAATGTAAAATGGATTTAATAGCCACAAGCAATTCGAATCCACATGAGGAACTTCGAATTGATGACTCTACTTGACTGTAGGTAACCAAGACCTTGTCTAAATCACTATCGGAGGGCCCAGTAGTTAACTATCATTGTCTAAATCATAACCAGAGTTCTAAAACACAACCAAGTGTTACATTTAGTATTAAATAATGGTTAACTAACTGTGGTAGGTGAGAAATTCGCCCCACATGTGTGCAATTAATTAAACCATTATTTAACTGAATGTAACTGACTCCTAACTTGGCTTGACTAGTCTTTAATGGAAGTGAACTGACCTTGGTTGGTTTCGGCACTCCCAGTTGTTTCCTAAATTGTAGGGATTGATCTAGGAGACTCCTAAACTTATGCAATCAAGTGCAATAAGTGGCAGTGAGCCTCAATTAGTGTTCCCCACACTTATGTAACTAAAACATGTGGCCCAATTAGATCAAGTTTAACCAATGATGCTAATGACTATAAATAGACTGGATGGACTCCTGATTTAGACATATGACCAAATTTGGACAAGGGAGGATTAATAATCCTAACACCCCCCCTGAATGCTAACTT
>LPNX010623002.1:123987-152559 GCA_001517045.1 Pseudotsuga menziesii
TATTATATATATAATCCCTTATAACCCCCCACCTTCTAATGTTATCATCACTAAACTAAACAATATAGTTGTAATCTTGCATATCGCATATGTGTTTTAGTGAACAAAAATGCATACACGTTATTGTTTCTTATGCTCTTAACCCCAAAAAAATCCTAATACACCCCCTATACAACATCCAAAGACCCCTACATTAATCTAACACTCCCCCAACCCACTAACAGAACCTACTCCTACTTCCATTAAAAACCCCTCCCTATCCCTCCAATCCCTAACGACCCCCTTCTCTTTCTCTTCCCCCCTCTTCTGCCTTATCTCTCCCTCCCTCTCTAACCAAAATAGGCACACTCCACACTATGTTGAGAATATAGTTTTCGTTGATGGAAAAGATATTCACGAATGAAAAAGAAATAACCAGTAAGATATGGTAGTAGGATGAGTGCAGCAATGATGAAGGAAAAGGTGTATGAGTGCATCAGTGAAAGATATTAGAAGATCATGTGGAAGATATTAGATTCGATAGAACATCAACGATCGAGGGTCATTTTGCTGGAGAAATAGTGCAAAGGATAAAAAGGCAGTCGATTTGCGAAATATGAAACTAATTGGTGGATTAGGATCTGGACCGACGAAGAGGATTGATCACGAAAATAGATCAATGGTTGTCAGTGATTTCACTGGGAGAACTAGCATGGATATAATAAATCTTGATGTGCATGAAGTTTCAATGAAATATGCCTCACTATTTTTGGAGTCCACCATTGGTGGGGACATTGATCGAATGGTCCACAAGACATTTCGTTGAGTCAACTAGCAAGTGGGTTCATAATTTGGATGTTCGTGAAATATTAAACTACCATCTACTTTGTTCTATTTTCCACCATTGATTGGATTTGACAGAGATCCAATGAATAAGGATCATTTCCTCAGTTTAATAGCCTGAAGAATAATTTGATCAAAGATCAATGGTTAAGATTGAATCTGCAAGGAAATATATGGTGGTGGATGATTTCTGCACAAAGTAAAGTCAAGGTCCACAATCCACATTAGATCGTAGATCTATGGTCACAATTGAATGCTACAAAAAAAATCAACGGTTCAGATGGAAAGAGGAAGGAAAATAATAGAAAATGGATAATCTCAAAAAGACTGTGGGAAGGTCACAGATACGCATTCTGCATCCCATGGTCTGAAAGATTGACAGTCATAAAGACATCCATAAAATATTGACGGTGCAGAAGGACTAGTGCAGAAAGAGGAAGATGAAGAATTGCAAAAGCATTCCACAAAACACGATCCAAAATATCAATGGCTAGAAAGAGATCCATACAAGATCAACAATGAATAAAGTTTAGTGTGGAAAAAAAAAGGTAGAAAATGGTGAAAGAAAAGTTTGAGCTTTTGAGAATCTGCACTCTACATCCCATGTTATGACAGATCAATTATCATGAAGAAGGCCATAGGATATTAACGATGCAGAATGATTGGTGCGGAAATATTAGTGCGGAAGTGAAAATATCGGAATGACACTTTCAAAAAGTCACAAGCTTGCATTTCGTTATCCGCACCTTATCTCAGATCAACGGTCACGGAAGAGCCCGCATGATATCAACGGTGTGGAACATTTAGTGCAGAAATATTGGTTCGAAATGTAGAAATCGGGAAATGATATTTTGAAAAATATCACATATCCAATATTCAATTTCCACCTCAAATCGATGGTCATGAAAATATTGAAGGAGATCAATGGTGCAGAATGGTTGAGGTAGAAAGCTAAGTGCTGAAATATATTTTGAGAAATTTTATAGTTGAGCAATCTGCATACTGCATACTACATCCTATCTTATATCTATGGTAAGGAATAAACTCGATATAAAATCAACAGCTTAGGATGGATGCAGAAATGCAGAGTGCAGAAGGTCACAATTGGAAGATTCATGAATATGTATGATTAATGAAAATATGCTATGGTGAAGAGATGCGTCCATAGCAAGACATGGAGGTATTTATTGAGAGATTGATTGAAGGAAATAACTTGTCTATGTGATTGTGATTATGATTGACGGAGTCCAAGGACTAAATAGTAGACTGATAGAAATCAATTTAGGGTGGCAAGGTGATGCTAGGGAAAGCTACAACTGAATAGTAGACTAATATAAATCAATTTAGGGTGGCAAGGCGATGCTAGGGAAAGCTACAAGTTTGAAAAGGGTGTCATAGAATCATTGTCTATTGTAGCAGGAAGAAACCTAGGGTGTTGTAGCATCCTTGTATGTGGTAGTAGGAAGAAATCCAAGGTGTTGTTGCATCCATCTTGGAGAAGCAGATAATTCAATTTTGTAGATTCATATTTTTAAGGATTTTGAATTGGTGGTTTTCTCTTTGAGGTTTCCACATTAAAATTTATGGCTTAACCTGTTTGTTTCATTGTTTGTTTTTTTAAAGAAAAATACAATACGGATTCACCACCCATCCCCCCCCCCACTCAGTATTGTAGAATAATCCAACAATTGGTATCATAGAGGCTGCCTTCATCACCGTTTAACCACTGGAAGGTAGATCCTATTTTTTTTAAGCCACTATGGATCAACAATGTTTAGCCACCAACAAAACTCCATTGTTCACATGAGAAAATTATGCTTACTAGAGTGTGAGAATGAAGTGCCATCTAATGTCCCTTGGATGGAAGGTTTGGGACACAACTATAAAGGACTATAAAATAGATGACCAAGCACCTATAGACAATATATAACTAGGCCAATATAAAGGTTATTTCAAAGCCCTAAATGCAATCATGATTGGGTTGACAAATTCTATATTTACAAAAGTTATGTGATGCAAGACTGCCAAAGAAGCCTAGGATAAGTAAAAAATTATCTATGAAGGGAAATCTAAATTCAAAGAATCCAAGATTCAGACATATAAAGGGAAGTTTGAGAGTCTTAACATGAAGGAAGAGGAAAATATTGTGGAATACCTTCTAAGAGTAGATGAGGCGGTCAATTTTATTATAGGTCTTGGGGGAAAGTTAAAAGAGAGAGAAGTTGTGAGCAAGGTGCTAAGAACATTGCCAATGAAATATGACTCAAAAGTATCCACCCTAGAGGAACGACATGATCTTGACAAATTGATAGTAGATGAACTACATGGAATCCTCACAGCATATGAGATGAGAACTGGACTAAATCAATCCTCAAGAAAAGAAGAAGCATTTAAAGCCTCATCCAAAAATACATTAGAAGAAATTTAAACTCAAAATGGGCCTTTTAACTCTAATTCAAATTCCATGTCATCATGTGTTACCCAATGAAATTGCTTTAAATTTGAAATACTGTATAGGTCTGTTGAGGCCTGGAAAATCACAGGCCAACAGCAAGGTATTCTCCCCAGTAAAAGTTTCCAACTAGTCCGTTACTGTTTGGTATGGGGAATCTGTCCAGTTTACAGTCTGGCTACCGTAGGTCAAGTAACAAAAATAAAAGGTTTTACCAATTGTGTCCCAGTCCACCGTGTATGTTTTAGTTTTTTATATTTAAGTATGAGATGCAAGTTCCTATCTAAGAATGCAAATTGATAGAGAATACGAGAAGTGTTCACAATGAGATGCATAGGTTCTTACCTCTGATCTTAACTCACTCGCATGTAAATCACACACAGCAAGAACTAAAACTAACTATCTAACCTATCCCTAGGGAGCAAGATTAACATTTATCAATGAGTAATGTATTTATGCGCATGCATTAAGAAAAATCATAGATAGTTGTTACTTATTTAAAAACACATGAACATTAATATATAGATGAACAATAAGATAGCTCATTGTTTAAGAAAATCATTCATTACTCATAGTTGAAATTCCATAGAATAAACTAGAAAGCATTCATACAAGAACATAGGTTCATAGAGTTAGAACTATGTCACAGTTAATGGACAACAGTTGAAACAAAATAGTTCACATTCAACACATCCATAACACGGCATTCAAAAAGTTCCACCAAGATTTCTCCAACAAGAAACTTATAATTCTTATTGCAAAAGGAAATAGTTCTTCTTACAACATGTTCTCACAAATCTCAATGGGAAAAAGTCTTTCACTCTATTTAACTCTCCTAGATTTATACTACAAGCAAAACCTTTGGGTTGCCCCTCGGGTGACCTTTGGGCTCCTCCAACCATTCAATCCCACAATTTTTGTCTTTGAGTGGGCGGTCATGATTTACACAATACGTTACATTTCATAAAAATTTAATAGCACTTTTATAACGAGAGACCAGCTTGATCAGTGATCAAATTTTCCCAAGCCTGGTCCTCTACTGCTATCGAATCTGCTAGTCCTTTTATAGCTTGTCGATCTAAGACCTTTACTTTATCCTTCGTGTATCCCTTTTGCTTCGACTTTTAGACATATCTTGCTTGCAGTAGTCACCTTGTCATGCACATCGCAGATTTTAGACCATATAGCATTTAACAAAGTAACACAAACTGTACTAATACATGCATTCTGTAAGATAAACTATAAAAAATATTATTGCATGAAAAGAAAAAAAATGATAAGGAAAAGAAAATCTTGCAAGCTGGGTTCGGAAAACCTCTAAGCTCGTTGTCCCACTAAAACCACAATTCCGGTAGAACTGACTCTTCATCTCAGAAACACCCTGACTCAACCAACACCCATCGGAAACTCTACCATCCCATCAAATAGAGTAACAACAAAACAAGGGATTCTCCCCAGTAAACATTTCCAACTATCTCATTACTGTTTGGTATGGGGAATCCGTCCAGTTTACGGTCCGACTACCATAGGTCAAGTAACAAAAATAAAAGGTTTTACCGGTTGCGGCCCAGTCCACCGTGTATGTTTTAGTTTTTTATATTTAAGTATGAGATGCAAGTGCCTATCTAAGAATGCATATTTATAGAGAATACGAGGAGTAGTCACAATGTGATGTGTTGGTTTTTACCTCTCATGTTAACTCACTCACATCTAAATCACACACAGCAAGAACTAAAACTAACTATCTAACATATCCCTAGGGAGCAAGATTAACATTTATCAATGAGTAATGTATTTATGCGCATGCATTAAGAAAAATCATAGATAGCTGTTACTTATTTTAAAACACATGAACATTAATAGACAGATGAACAATAAGATAGCTCATTGTTTATGAAAATAATTCATTACTCATAGTGGAAATTCCATAGATTAAACTAGAGAGAATTCATACAAGAACATAGGTTTGCAGAGTTATAACTATCTCACAGTTAATGGACGACAACTGAAAATGAAATAGTTCACATTCAACACATCCATAGCACAACATTTGAAAAGTTCCACCAAGCTTTCTCCAACAGGAAAGTTGTAATTCTTATTGCAAAAGGAAAAAGTTCTTCGTACAACATGTTCTCAGAAATCTCAATGGGAAAAATTCCTTCACTCTATCTAACTCTCCTATATTTATACTACAAGCAAAACCTTGGGGTTTCCCTTCAGGTGACCTTTGGGCTCCTACAACCGTTCAATCCCACAATTTTTGTCTTTTAGTGGGCGCTCATGATTTACACAATACATTACATTTCATAAAAATTTAATAGCAATTTTATAATGAGAGACCAGCCAACTTTTCCCAAGCCTCGGCCTCTGCTACTATCAAATTTGCTAGTATTTTTAGACCTTGTTGATCTTAGACCTTTACTTTATCCTTCATGTCTCCCTTCTACTTCAACTTTTAGACATATCTTGCTTGCAGTAGGCACCTTGTCATGAACATCACAGATTTTAGAACATCTAGTGTTTAACAAAGTAACACAAACTGTACTAATACATGCATTCTGTAAGATGAAATATAAACAATATTAATGCATGAAAAGAAAAAAAAAATATAAGGCAAAGAAAATCTTGCAAGATGGGTTCGGAAAACCTCTAGGCTCATTGTCCCACTAAAACCACAATTCCGATAGAACAAAATATTCATCTCAGAAAAAACCTGACTCAACTAGCACCCATGGGAAAATCCACCATCCCATTAAATAGAGTAACAACACAACAAAAATGATGGGAAAAACCCTACAGACAGTCAGAAGCCAAAAACGCTAAGCATCGGGCAGAAATCCACTTAGCAGCCACAATGATGGGTAGCATAAAGACTATGGGTTCTACGACAAGATAACGCCGGTGATTGGAGGCTCTGAGCACTACACGTCGAATGACTAGTTCTCAACATTTCCACAATGTTGGTACTCCCAAATGCTAAAAACCCCCGATAGTTAAACGTTGGGGATCAGAACCACTAAAGCACCGGCTGGATAGTTCCTTGTATAGCCGCAATGGTGGGAGAAAAACTGATTAAAAGTTCTGCAGTCAACATAAAAACATCAGCGGTTGGAAGCTTTGGGAACTATGTATCGGCGACCACAGATTCAATGGTGCCACCGTATTGGCAATGCCAAATACTAGCCCCCGATCAATAGTCACAAACCGCTCCGATAGCGAAAATAAAGCATTGCAAAGTAAAAAGTTAGTCAATAAAACCAAGCCATCGGTGAAAAAACAGAACTTACCATCGAAACGTTCATTATTTATCTTCTGCAATGGCAGCTGCATAGAAAACTACGGCCTCGATTCACTATTCAACTGACCTCTGAAAAACCAAATCAAAATGTTAAGTTCAAACAGGCCCTCGACTAGGCAATGATAAAAATAGTTTGTTTCACCTACGGAACAATGACTACAAAGAGAACTAGAGTTTCAATTAAAACATAAACAGACTTTCGATAGTAATGAAGGAAATAATTCAGATCAAAAGACATCATTTTCAAATAAACTTTAAACTCCACATTCCAAAGCATTTGAGAACAAAAGCAGTTTTCCAGAAAGCATGAAAATGCTTGACCTTACTTCAACTTCAAACAATCGAAATTTTTAGCAGAAGGAAAAAACAAAACAGAGTTCAGCAATCCAAACAATCCCAGGAAAAATGAAATTAAAAGGAGGGTCCAAAATTTAAAAAAAAAATTGGGAGAAAGTTGCAGTTGCAACAATTGGAGACTACTTGGTGAACCCAGATCTCTAGGCAATTTCTTCCTTAATTAATGGACTGTCTGCCAATAAACCCAACATGTTGAGTTCTTCTAGATGTCTGGATTTCCCAAATGGCATATATATGTACTTTTAATCATTGATGAAAGTCCAATTTAGGAAAATGGAAACCAATATTTCAAAGTCAAGATAAATCTTTTGAGGCCAAGAATATGAGTTTCATTTTTACCTTTGTCTTCAAGTAGCTTCCAACTTGAACACCATACGATTGTAACATATGGTAAACATAAATATTCATTTGTTCCTCATTCCCATGCCATTTTTCACTTTTTTGTGCTTTTGGACTTTTGTCCTTTCCTTTCAGTCCTCTTACATGCCTTTCTTTCTAATTTTTTTTATTCAGGCTCGTCTATCCATAGTGTCCTTTTGTGTGAGCAATGTATTTAATTTTCAGCTCACGAACGGAGAAGAACTTTGACAATTTTGTACTCATTTGGTTCAGTACTTTGTTTTGATACATATTGCTTTTTTAGGATATTTTTGACTCTTATTTTTCTTTTCGCTTTCAATTCTTGGCATGGGATCATTTATATATAATATACTATTTACCTTGCTTCCTTTCCATGGGTCTTTTGCTGTCACTCCTTAGGACATTTTTAAATGTGAGATGGGTGAAGCCTCGAAATAGTATTCTAGACCTTTTGATCCTGAGTTATTTTACAGGGGTTAAGTAGGACTTCAATGTGTTCATAGCCATTCAGGAAAACTGTTAAACTAGAAGAAATTCTTTCAGAAAACACAATAGTACACAGTCTTATGATTAAGGATTTTAGTTAATGCAGAATTCGGATGCTTTCCATGCAACCAAAAGTTTGCTTCTATTTTTTAAATCAATCAAAATCTAACAAAATAAATCAAAAATAAAAAACCAAATCAGTTTATTTATGTACAAAATAAAACAAAAGATTAGGGAAAATAAGGTTTGAGAACTAAACCTTTAACTGGTAAGTTCTCTTTCCACCCTTGTAAGTCTTGTAACTTGTAGGTTGAGGGGCCAATTTTTGCTGCAATCTAAAAAGGGCCTACCCATAACTATTGAAACTTTGTGTGTTTCCTCTTTTCATCATGCGGGTGATCCCACCTAAGAACTAGGTTTCCCACTTCAAATTCCATTTTTCCAGCTTTATGTTTATCAAACCACCTTTTCACTACTTCCTGTTGATGTTTAAAATGTTCTTTGGCCCCAGACCTAGACTCTTCTACCTTCAAAATATTATAGATTCTAACTTGCAGGATTTCATTATATGTGCCTCTAGACTCTTTAGATATTATAGAAGATGGTAGCATAATGTTAGGAGGAAGAATAACTTCTTTTCCATAAACATGGGTATACGGTGACACACCTAAGGAATTTTTTGGTGTGACCCTATCAGCCCAAAGAGCATTTGGCAATGCTGAATGCCAACTTCTCTAGTTTTCTATCACAGTCTTTTTTAATATCCTAATCAAATTCTTGTTTATAGATTCTGCCAAACCATTCCCTTGTGGGAAGTAGTTTGCAGAATAATGCAACTTAATTCCTCTTTCATGAGCAAATGTAGTTAATCTAATAGAAGAAAAATAAGTAGCATTATCAAAAACCAGGGAAATTGGAACCCCAAACCTAGTCATAATATGATCTTGCAAGAAATACATGACCGCATATTCATTCACTTTACGTAACGGAATGGCCTCGACCCATCTAGTGAAGTAGTCAGTTTTCGTCAAAATATATTTTTGCTGCAAGGAAGAATTTGGTTTTATTTCTCCAATGATATCAAACCCCCATTGCTCAAATGGTTCTGATATCATAACAGACTTCAATGGTCCTGCTGCTTTGGCTTGTCTCCCTCCACACCTCCAGTAGATATCACACTTTTTGACATGGCTGTCCACATCCTTAAATAGTGTGGGCTAATAGTATCCAACTATGAGAATCTTGTGGGTTGTCGTATTTCTGGAAAAATGACCTCCAGCAGGCCCATCATGTAACTCTGTTATCACCTTTTTTGCATCTTCTTTCTCTAAGCATCTGAGAAGGAATCCATCATAATTCTTCCTGAATAAAATTCCATCAATAATCTAATATGAGGATGATTCAAGGCGCAACGCTCTTCACTGTTTGGAGTTCCAATGTTCTGGAAACAATCCTTCCTGAAGGTAATGAACAAGGTCTCGGTACCAGGAAAATGGAGTGGTGAAGAGAGGACATACAACCATCATATGTAACTCCACTTCATTTTCCCAATTGTTTTCTTCATTGTTATTACTTTTAGCCATTAGTTTGCACAGTCCTTGCCCTTTAACTATGGATGCTGGTTTGATTTGAGGTCATATTCTTGTAAAGTTGTTACCTAGTTGCCTCTTCTTTCTCATAATTTGTTTTGTATGATAAGAGACCTCACAACTGTGTGTGGAACTATTACCTTTGTCTAGTTCTTAAGTATGTACGGCCTGAATTGTTTTACCACTTTGAATACTGCATAAGCTTGTTTATCCACAGCTGGGTAATTCAATTCGCCCCCCTACAGACCATTGCTCATGAATGATATGGGGTAGTAATCTCCCCCATCTTCCTTCTGAGTAAGCACCGCTTCCAATGAATCATCATATGAGAAAGTGTACAAAATAAAATATTTTTCAAAATATGGACTTTTAAGAGATGGTGCATGAGCAATAGATATATTTATTTTACTGCATGCATTCTTCTCTACATCAGTCCACTTGAATTTTACCCTTTTTTTCACCATTTGATGCAAAGGTTTAATGCTTTGAGCGAAATCTTGCACAAACCTTTGCACAAAATTTATTGTCCCCGTGAATGATTGCATAACTTTTTTGTTATGGGGTAAATGGATCTATTCTATGGCCTTGATCCTTTATGGGTCTATGGAGATCCCTTTTTTAGAAATGACATGACCCAGAAGCTTTCCTTCTATAACCGCAAACACACCCTTCTTTGGATTTAGCGAGATATCATATTTTCGGCAACGCTCAAAAATTTGTTTTAGATGGTATGCATGTTCTTCTCTCTTCTTTGAAAATATCATAATATCATTGAGATATACCACACCACTATTGCCAATCAGACCACGGAAAGTTGTATCCATGGCCCTTTCGAAAGTAGCTCTAGCATTTATGAGTCCAAAGGGAATCCTTATGTAAGCAAAAGTTCCCCACCTTCTTCTCAAAGTAGTTTTAAGCTTATCTTCTTCAGCCACTAACACTTTATTGTAGCCATAGAATCCATCTAATAAAGAAAATAACTCAGAACCTGAAACCATCTGGAATATCTTTTCCATGGGTGGGACTGGATAGTTGTCTTTATCCGAAGCATGATTTAGGTTTTTGAAATCCATACATAGCCTGATTTCTCTAGATTTATTCCTTACTGGTACCAGATTTGAAACCCATTCTGAGTCTCTAACTCTGAATATAATTTTAGCATCCAATAATTTATTTACTTCATTTTGAATTAGAGGCTCCATTTTGGATGCATTTTTCTCAAAGGTTGTTGGTAAGGTTTGACCCCAGACCTAATAGGGATGACATGCTATATAATATTGGTGTCATAGATTTTAAGTTC
This sequence comes from Pseudotsuga menziesii, assembly GCA_001517045.1. Taxonomy (NCBI): domain Eukaryota; kingdom Viridiplantae; phylum Streptophyta; class Pinopsida; order Pinales; family Pinaceae; genus Pseudotsuga; species Pseudotsuga menziesii. The sequence goes on from LPNX010623002.1 coordinate 134,652, forward strand.
TCCATATGTCCCTGCAAATACATCTTTGTATTGTTTGAACAAACTAATGAACTTATTTCTTTCACCGAGAGAGCAACACTTTCCCAAATTCACATATTTGGGCTTAATTTCAATTCCTAAATTTATCAGCTCAAATTGTAATGACGAGCTGTGAGTCTTGAAATTTGTTGGCCTTCTGAATTTGTTGTTTAGATCAAACATTCGCTCTAAAGTCCTGACTCCTTTAGGAATAAAATTGTCAAAATTTAACTGAGCGTGATGTTCTTCATCATCGATAATTGCCCATTTGAATGTCTCATCATTTGTCAAACATTCCAGAATCTGTTGATCATCATCAAAAACCCGTTAATTGGTGATCATGCCCATAACCGAAGGCCTAAAAAGTAATTTAATGGAACATCTATTATTAAAGGGTATAAGCCTTGCAGCTAAGGTAGCCATTAATCCAGCTGCTGCATTCTTTATCCTAGGAATGGATACAATATTAAATGCATAACAAATTTTAAGCAGATCCCGCACTTCATTCTGATAAGCTTTTAAATGAGGTGAGATGCAATGTATCTGATTTTGAATCTATTTTACAATTATTTCAGAATCCCCATACACTTTCATATTTTCTACTTTTAATTCAATTGCTTTTCTTAGTCCCGGAACTAATGCTTCATATTCAGCTGTGTTACTAGTAGATTCAAACTCTAATCTACATGAAAGAAAATGTGTATTTTTCTTTGGATCAATCAGGACATAGCCAGCTCCTGATCCTTCCAAAGTTTTAGATCCATAAAAAGTAAGTGTCCAAAAACTATCTACTTCTACTATACATGAATCAAAGACTACATCTGAAACTAAGTCTACTATTTTACAATGAAATTGATTAGCCTGTGAAAACTGAAGGAGATCAGGATGGGTGTTTGGTGTACCACTGGCTTCTTCCGCTTGGTATTTTTCCAGTTCTAGTTCAATGAAGTAATTCCCCAATACAGAATTCACTGGTTCATTCTTACCCTCCAACTAAATAACATTGTGCTTCATGTGGGGCTCTCTTAATACTTTAATTTGATTGGGACTTCCTTTATAAGGAAACCAAAGATGCGACCAATTTGATGCAAAATATCCATTTAACTTTGCGGACCAATCCCAACTCAAAACAAGTCCATAAGCCTCAAGTATGTCTACTACTACAACATCGATGAACTAACATACCTTTTCATTTGAAGACAATCAAATAAGAACAACCTCCATTTCCCCAATTACCTTCACATTTGTTCTGTCTAACTGAATAACCTACCAGGTAGATGGTTTAGGCTATCCATTTATCTTTTTGTAGACTAAAAGAGGTATAACATTGACTGATACCCCTGAGTCTACTAAACAATTGTGCACGTTATGGTTGAAAATTTCAAAGGTTAATAGAAATGGTGGGGTTTTGTGTTTAGACTTACCTCCCACACTTTCTTCACCAATTTTCTCTTCTTCAAGTTGATTGTCAGTGGGAAGTTTTTATTCAGGTATCTCAAGTGCTTTTAACAATTTTTATTTCTGCTGAGGCACATTACACATTTCAAACAGCGAGATATTTTCCTTATCCCTCTTAATATCTTCCACAATGTCATACTCCATCTTATGTTCTTCTAGATTATTTTTTATACTATCACTTTTCTCTACAACTGGATTAATAGGAATGTTGATTTGCTTTAGATCTTTAATGGTAATTGTAAACTCAAGAATTTTATCAGCGGTGGTGCTTTTCTAAAATTTCTTTACATTCTTTTGGAGTCTCTTAATTTTCAGGAGTACTGACTTGCCTTCTTTCATCAAACCTTGACTTCTAGTTGTCACGTTTGTTTCTTAAATATCTTCATGTTCCAGATTACTTTCCTCTTCAGTATCAAACATCAAGACATAGTCCCATAAAACCAAAGTATCTTCTTCCCTTTTTTCTGTGGGTTGTTTACCCTTTTCTTCTTCATCATCAACTTTTGTTAGTCTAGAGTGCAATAGTTGATTCATTACTAATGTCATTGAATTGATCAATTGAGGGCAATTTTTTTTCAGAATGGGATTGTTGATGAAATGTGCAAAAGTTATCCATACCTACCTCTATTAAGTTTATTGATGCAAGACTATGTGGAGGGGGTTTATATTGATTGTTGTCCTCTCTCCTTTTATAGTAAGGCTTATAAGATTTATAAGCTTCCTTTTCCTTTTCCAAATCTATTATTTTGTTGGATAGCTTCTACATCATCTTCACCATCCCTTCAAATTCATGTGACTGCTCCTCCTTAGGCTTAGTAAATAATAAGGCTTTCTTACCAAAAGTTTTTTCTCCCTACTACTCAGGATAATCTTCGATGCTCTCTCTTTCAGCTTCTACTCTCTCAACTTATTCATAAGTTTTTGATAATGTAGGTTTGGCTTTCATCTTGGAAAACATGGCCAAATCAGGCCCTAGAGCTGAAGCATAGTATTCAATCAAAACTTTATCCGAGGGCTTATCAGTTTCAGAATTTTTTTTAAGATAAGCAGCAAACCTTTGGGTGAAACTATGCACTTTTTATTTTCTTTCTTTCTTCAAAGCACATAACCCTTTCATTAGAGCTGCATGAGTTTTTCAAGATGCATATTTACTTCTGAATATCCTTTCAAATGTGTCCAACTCTAGGATTGAGTTTTCAAGCAGAGCAAAATACTACGAGGTTGTTGCTCCTTTTAGGGTATGTGGAAACAATATGCATATTACAACTTCATGTTCTCTAGCCCTTAGTCCTTCTATAGCCAAGTAAAATCTTTTTAAATGGTCATCTACTAAAATCTTTTCACTTGGGTCAAACTTGGGCAACATTTTCTCAAAATCCTAAGGTAAGTCATGCAGAGGAGGTGCTAGGTTTAAAGGTGACCTAGCCTTCCAAGCAAGTGGTGTATTTGGTGGGTTGGGTAGCTGATTTGTGTTTACGCCTGCCATGAGTCTAGGTGGAGAATGAGTTGGTGAATGAATAGGGGTATGAATGGGTGAATAGTAAGGTGTATCTGGGCCCACTTGATTCAAGTCCTAAACAACTTCTTGTAAGGCTGTTTCTACAAGTTCTTCAAAATCTCCAACCAACACCGCGTATTCCAATATAGGCTGGTATTTCTTCCAATATTCTCTTCTAGGGAAGACAGGAATAATTGGTAATCCTCCAATCCTCTTCACATATTCCCTAGTATGTCTTCTCAGATAATTAACTACTTCTTTATCGACATAATATAGATGCTATTTACCCTTCTCTTCAGGAATTCGATTGGGAAACAATCTGCTTTCAAAACTGTCACCGGTGGAATAATCTCGAGAAAATGGGTTTCCTCGGCCAATGATGCATTCACGGCCCTCCTTCTAGCGCCAAAAACTATTGAGTCCTGGAAAATCGTAGGGAACAACAACAAGGGATTCTCCCCAGTAAACGTTCCCAACTATCCCATTACTGTTTGGTATGGGGAATCCGTCCAGTTTACGGTTCGGCTACCGTAGGTCAAGTAACAAAAATAAAAGGTTTTACCGGTTGCGACCCGGTCCATCGTGTATGTTTTAGTTTTTTATATTTAAGTATGAGATGCAAGTGCCTATCTAAGAATGTAGATTGATAGAGAATACGAGGAGTAGTCACAATGTGATGTGTTGGTTATTACCTCTCATATTAACTCACTCGCATATAAATCACACACAACAAGAACTAAAACTAACTATCTAACCTATCCCCAGGGAGAAAGATTAACATTTATCAATGAGTAACGTATTTATGCGCATTGCATTAAGAAAAATCATACATAGCTGTTACTTATTTCAAAACACATGAACATTAATAGATAGATGAACAATAACATAGGTCATTGTTTATGAAAAGAATTCATTACTCATAGTGGAAATTCCATAGATAAAACTAGAGAGAATTCATACAAGAACATAGGTTCACAGAGTTAGAACTGACAACAGCTGAAAATGAAATAGTTCACATTCAACACATCCATAGCACAACATTTGAAAAGTTCCACCAAGATTTCTCCAACAAGAAACTTGTAATTCTTATTGCAAAAGGAAAAATTTCTTCTTACAACATGTTCTCAGAAATCTTAATGGGAAAAAGTCCTTCACTCTATCTAACTCTCCTATATTTATACTACAAGCAAAACCTTTGGTTTGCCCCTCGAGTGACCTTTGGGCTCCTGCAACCATTCAATCCCACAATTTTTGTCTTTTAGTGGGCTCTAATGATTTACACAATACGTTACATTTCATAAAAATTTAATAGCAATTTTATAAGGAGAGACTAGCTTGATCAGTGATCAAATTTTCCCAAGCCTCGGCCTCTGCTACTATCGAATCTACTAGTCCTTTTAGACCTTGTCGATCTTAGACATTTACTTTATCCTTCATGTCTCCCTTCTGCTTCAAATTTTAGACATATCTTGCTTGCAGTAGGCACCTTGTCATGAACATCACAAATTTTAGAACATATAGCGTTTAACAAAGTAACAAAAACTATACTAATACATGCATTGTGTAAGATGAACTATAAACAATATTAATGCATGAAAAAGAAATATAAGGAAAAGAAAACCTTGCAAGCTGGGTCCGAAAAACCTCTAGGCTCATTGTCCCACTAAAACCACAATTCCGATAGAATAGACTCTTTATCTCAGAAAAACCCTGACTCAACTAGAACCCATGGGAAACTCCACCATCCCATTAAATAGAGTAACAACACAACAAAAACGGCTAGAAAAACCCTACAGACAGTCGAAAGCCAAAAACGCTAAGCATCGGGCATAAATCCACTTAGTAGCCACAATGACGGGTAGCATAAAGACTATGAGTTCGACGGCAAGATTAATGACGGTGATTGGAGGCTCTAAGCAGTACGTATCGGATGATTAGTTCTCAACCTTTCCGCAATGTTGGTACTCCCAAACGCTAAAAACCCTCTATAATTAAGCGTCGAGGATCAGAACCACTAAAGCACCAGCTGGATAGTTCCTTGTACAGCTGCAATGGCGGGAGACAAACTAACTAAAACTTCTACAGTCAACATAAAAACATCGGCGGTTGAAAACTTTGGGAACTATGTATCAACGACCACAGATTCAATGCTACCACCGTATTCACAACACTAAAGACTAGCTCAATAGTCACAAACCGCTCCAATAGAGAAAATAAAGCATCGCAAAGTAAAAAGTTAGTCAATAAAACCAAGGCATCGGTGAAAAAACAAAACTTATCATCAGAACTTTCATTATTTAGCTTCCACAACAACGGTTGCGTAGAAAACTACAGCCTCGATTCACTATTCAACTAACCTCTGAAAAATTAAATCAAAATGTTAAGTTCAAACAAACCTTCGGTTGGGTAATGATGAAAATAGTTTGTTTCACCTCCGAAATAGTGGCTGCAAAGAGAACTAGAGTTTCGATTCAAACATAAATAGAATTCTGATAGGAATGAAGGAAATCATTTAGATCAAAAGACATCATTTTGAAATCAACTTTAAACTCCACAGTCCAAAGCATTTGTGAAAAAAAGCAGTTTTACGGAAAGCATGAAAAACATTGACCTTACTTCAACTTCAACCAATCCAAATTTGTAGCAGAAGGAAAAAAACAAAACAGAGTTCAGCAATCCAAACAATCCCAAGCAAAATGAAATTAAAAGGAAGGTCCAAAATTTGAAAAAAAAATTCGGAGAAAGTTGCAGCTGCAACAAGGTCTTAAACACTTTTTTAATATAAATTTGGGGATAGGTATCATAAAAAGAACTACTTTTTTGTTTGTATTTTCGACATATCCCGTGTGTTTACTCAAATTTCGATAGGGAGAGCTTGTTGGATGCAGAATTAAATTCCACATCCAACGAGTACCCATTCAACATACTTTTGATGGACCCTGCTACCCCCAAAAAAAGAAATACCTCGGGTCCGTCAAAAGTATGCTGAGTGGGTACTCGTTGGATGTGGAATTTAATTATGCATCTAACGAGCTCTCCCAATTGAAATTTGAGTAAAAACAAGGGGAGATATGTCGAAAATACAAACAAAAAAGTAGTTTTATTCTTTTATTCCTCCAAAATTAATAAACATTATTTTATTATTTTAACTATTATTGATATTATTATTATTTTCTAGGAGGCACATTTTGATTTGAAATTTCCTCTAATGAATCAAAGAACCTAGATGACACGGAGGATGTATTTATTAAAAATATTGAGAAGGGAATTGGATAATATCAAGGAAATTTACGTCTAAAATGCTTTAACTATGGAAGAATTGGGCATTTTGCTTCAAAATCGACTTAACCTAAACAAGATAATAGTGATGAGAGAGAAGTCTCAAAATTCAAAAAGGGTAAAAGAGGAAACAAGAAAAATTCCTATGAGAAAAATAAATTTCTCTACACCGTGGAAGATAGTGAAGATACAGATACAAGTGAAGATGAATAAATTGACATTCTTGTTGATGTAATTGTAACTTCAGAATGTATTCACTTGTATATCTTATGTATTGCACCCCAATGTTACTTTTAGGAAGTATCTGTAATGTAATTGAGTCATGTCATGCCCCGATGTTTCGATCGAGAGTTTCTATAATGTATACAAGTCATGTCAAGTCATTGTGGGAAACCCTCCTAATGTTCAAGGGTTAATGTCCTCACAGTTGTGGGGCCCTAGGGTTATTAGACTATCCTAGAGAAGTCGACCCTAGGTGATTTATTGTAAGTTAGGGCAATATTCCCCACCATCTAAGTCAAGGTTAACCCTCCTTATTGATCAGAGGGAAAAGCGCCCACAAGTTGTGGGGCACTAGGGTTATTAGGATCTCCTAGAGATGTCAGCTATAGTAAGTAATTGTTAAGTGAGGCCGACATGTTGGAGTGGACATTAAGTGAACAAAAGAATATAAATAGAGAGAGATCCTCTCTATTTATCATACACACACTCACTCATTGGGGCTCATGAGTGAGAGAGAAGTTGTTGGGACAAGAGAGAGACTACTATTGTTGGGAGATCATCTTTATGTTTTTAGGTTTTACTTTTGGTGCTGATTCTATCTCTGAGGAATTTGCAAGGTTTTATCCTTTATGGTTTCCCCAAGGAAAATTGTTTGTGTCTCTTGTCTCTTCTGTTTTATTGATGTGCATGTTATTCTCTTAGGTAAGATACTAAGATCATAATGCTAGCTTGAATGATAAAAATCTAACATGGTATCAGAGCTAACTTGAGAAGAAGACAATTTACAGTTGCAGAAGCTAGGGATTCTTAATTTTTGGGTCTCTCTCCACAATCCATCAGCAAAAGTATGCTAGGGTAACTCTCCATTGAAGGACGCATCATTCTGTTGAAGCGAAATTCGATTCCAAGCATTTTTAGTTTTTGGTGCGGGAAATTAGGGCTTCTTACAGAAGAGGAATTTTTTAGTAAGCCCAGCATAGGATTGTTCTCCTCATCAAAATCAAAGTTTAGAGACCTGGGTGAATATTTTTGGTTGGGTATAACTCTAGGAAATTCAAACCCTAGTTTGACCTCGGGTTGAAAAAACCCTAAAATACTAAAAATGATAAGTTGTGGTAGATTTTCTATATCTAAGTATTGGAGAAGGATTAGGAGCTGAAAATTTCACAGGACAAATATAAAATCCTTATTTACACTATTTCCAAAATTCAGCCTCATATTTTCTATATTCTAGGAGATATGATCCCTCCAGGTTAGGGTTCCAACCTCTTTGACGATTCATCCCTAAACAAGACACTTGGGGAGAATTTCTATATCTCAGGCTACCAAGTTCCAAATGAAATTTATGAAGATGTTCCAGAAAGGGAATAGACTTTAATTTATATGTTAGAAGTTTTAGACCCTGAAGATGAAACAATGACATGTGGTAATCCGTACAACTTCGCTATGTTGAACAGTCCTGAAACAGGTCACCTTAGGAAAATGATCATTAGTCCTAATTGGTGAAACCAATTCTGATGAAACCTATGGTGTTGGAATAGTGACGACTGAGGCTACCTATTTGTGAAGTTTCATACCTATAGGAGCAGTAATTTTGGAAATACTGTATAAACAGTATTAGGAATTTCTGTAGAAGAAATTGAAAAACTAGGGCTTCCTGTTTCGGGAGTTTCCCTCCACTATTTTCAGAAAAGGAGTACATTGGATAGCTCACCTTGAAGATATCTATCTTTCTATCCTATCAGATCTAAAATATTCTAAGTTTTAAAAATTAGGGTTTCTCTGACAAACCCTAGAACATCCAAATCCGGAACGAGGATGGACACCTCAAATCGGTAAGATCTAATCTTTTTCTATTTTCATTTGAGGTTCTCATTTCAAAGTGATTTATCCCATCAGCTTAATGATAAGCTTGGTGAAGTTGACAACTTCCAAGCATGGAATTATATGATCTCTCTGAAGAAAATGAGTTGGACACCTACATGAGTATAGAGGTTATAGTTCCAGAGGGAGATGAGGCTCAAAGCCTTACACAAGAAGAACTTGGTGAAGGTCAAGAAGATCATTGTTCATTCAATCATGGATCTCCTTGTAACACAAGTGTCTTCTCTAAAGACACTGAAAGAGATGTTTGATTCCTTGACCAAGCTATTTGAAGGGAAGAACATAAATCAGAATATGACTTTGAGAAAATAGTTGAAGAATGTGAAGATNAAGGAATTGCTTACTTTCAGCAGACTCTAGGAAGAGCACACACAAGAAGAAGCTTGACTGATAATAAGACAAAAGAAGACGGGAAGATAAAATATTTCATGATTCAAAGAAGATACCTCAAGTAATGAGGAATATGAAGAAATCAACTCTTGAAGAACCTCTTATCCATCTTAGCATTTGGATAAGAAACAATGCTATTATGAATGAAGAAGATGATAAAGTTGAAGGCTCAAGAAGGAGTCTAGCAATGAAACAAATAAAGATAACTATTCAATTGTCATTTCATGATATTGTTTTGTTATGCATTTGTTTATATTCATTTAATGTATTATGCATGATAGAATGTTTGCATTAATGACAATATACTACTAATATGCATGTGATGAATAAGTAGCTCATGGTGCTATACAACTCTCCATTGCTACTTATCTAAAATGAAACCTCTTTGCTGACATATTGGATTAGTGCAAAATCTCAATGTTGTCCTGGTAGAGATGGAAGGCATCTAAAAAGTTTCTGTGAGGTATGGATGAATGTTGTATTGGCTAAAATAATTGCATGATCATATATTTATGCATAAGAATTTTCCATTATGAATATTCCTTATAAAAAATTTCTAAACATACAAATGCATTTGACTTGTAGGAAAGATCGCATACATAATCACATACAAGCAAAGAAGGATGAGACTTGTTCCGAAGAACAAGTGACGTTAGATCAAGATGAAGAATAATATGACGAATGAAATGACATCATTGATGCAGAAACTTCAAGCTATGAAGAAGTAACCAAGAATAAAGGGAAGACCAATTCAAGAAGAATGATGTCTAGGATGCAGTATCGATACATGAAGGGAAGTTCATAGTTCCATCATGCAATAGATGGAAAAATCGTGGGATACAAAGCAAGATTTGTAGCACGAGGCTTGTCAAAAAAGGAAGGCATAGACTATGAAGAGACATTTACAGCCACTGTAAGTGAAGTCACATGACAGGCAAAATCGTTTGTGCAAATGAAATAAGGCCTTGTACGAGCTCAGAAGACACCCATGGGATAACACATACATGAAGAGTTTGATGGAGATCCTAACCTTTGCTACAAGGTTTAAGATGAAATCCTATAGAGGATGACAAGCTCATAGATGGGTGCGAGAAGAACTTTTGAAAAAGTTCAAGATAGAGGATCTTGGCATCTAGTGATCCTATATGGATACATAGAATATTAGTAGCAGAGGAAGCTACTTGTCACTCCGGTACAAATTTTTTTAGTGCATAGAGTACGAAAGCCAGAGGGAGAATGATGCTTCTCTTTAAAGGGAGTGACTACAGAATATCCAAAGGTTTGACATGGTACGATAGGATGGATAGATTAATGATGAAGGCAGAAGACCAGTGATGCTCCTGTTATATGTCGATGAACTATTTTCTAGGAATGGAGGTGTGGTAGAATGCGGATGGAATATTCCTCAGACAAGGGAAGTATGTAGTAGAGATCCTGAAGAGGTTCAGGATGATGGACTGCAAAGCCATAGCCACACATATGGCATCGAACCTGAAGCTATTGAGTGATGCTTCATCAAAAGCGGTTGATGCTAGGATGTATCGTCAGATAATTGGGTCCTTGATGTACCTGACAAATACGAGACTAGATATTTGCTTTGCTGTGACCTTGAGCCAGTTCTTGACAGATCTGAGACATGTTCACTTGATTGCTGCAAAGCATATTCTAAGGTACCTAAGGGGTACATTTTACTATGGGCTCAAGTATGAGGTGAATCAGAAGATTAACCTAGAAGGTTATGTTGATTCAGATTGGGCAGGCAGTGCCATCGATAGGAAGAGCACTTCAGGGTGTTGCTTCAGTATGGGATCAGGTGTCATCTCTTTGTTTAATAGGAAGCAATCCCATGTGGTAGTGAGTACAACTGAAGCAGAGTATGTCATAGCTTGTTTAGCTAGTTGTGAGGCAGTATCGCTGAGGATGTTGCTGTCTGATTTATTTGATCTCCAATTAGATGGTACTTGTATATATTGCGACAACCAGAGTTGTGTGAAGTTGTTGAAGGACTCAGTGTTCCATGAAAAGTTGAAGCATATTGAGATCAAGTATCACTATATCATGGATATGGTGCCGAAAGGAGCAGTGAAGCTTCAGTATGTTGCAACGGACGAACAGATAGCTGATGTGTTGACAAATCCATTGGCTAGACTGAAGTTTGAGTACTTTAGGGAGAATCTTTGTGTTCTCTAGATTGAGGTTCTCTCCAAAGGGAAGGGATGATTCCGTGAGCCATTTTGACATGGTGATAGGATTGGTTCCTTACATGATCAATTATAAGCGCTGAATTCCAGTCTTGGAATGGAGGTACCTGGTTAGTTACTAGGAACACTCAATCTGGGACTAAGGGCCATTATGATGTGACTATAGGATTGGTTCCTACATGATCAGATATAAGTGCAGAGCCATTTTGATGTGATTGTAGGATTGGTTCCTACATGAGCATATGTAAGTGCAAAGCCATTCTGACGCGATTATAGGATTGGTTCCAACATGATCAAATGTAACTGCAGAGACATTCTGAGGTGATTTTAGTATTGATTCTTGCATGATCATATGTAAGTGCAGAGCCCTTTCGACATGTACATAGGATTGGTTTCTCATATGGTCAAATGTAAGTGTTGGGACTTTCTGACAATGGTTTTCAGATGTGAGTGCTGGGCCTTTCTGACAGGGTTGTGGGATGTGTTCCCACATGGTCAGATGTGAGTGCTGGGAATTCCTTTCTGATATGAATATAGGATTGGTTCCTACATGATCAGATGTAAGTGTTGGGTGGGCCATTCTGACTCAGGGTCAGATATAAGTGTTGCAAAAGACCTACATGGAGTCTAGGCTTACAACCAGCATGAAAAAGGGCTGGCTCTGTAGAACTTCCTATGATGAGAAGAATCATGAGATAGCACTCGTGATGATGATCCAGCAGTGATGATCGAGCAGTGATGATCTAGATTGAGTGATGATCCAGATCTAGTGATGATGATTTAGATCTACTGATGATCCAGCTTCAGTGATGATGATCTAGATCAAGTGATGATATAGATCCAGTGATGATGATCCAGATTGAGTGATGATCCATATCTAGATGAAGATGACAAGAATTCAATGATGATCCAGATGATACAGAGAAGAAGACTTGTGCTAATAAATTGTGTTGAGAGAATGCCTTCCTATGTAAGAGGGAGTGTTGATGTAATTGTAACTTCGGAATGTATTCACTTGTATATCTTATGTATTGTACCCTAATGTTTCTTCCAGGAATTGTTTGTAATGTAATTGAGTCATGTCATGCCTCGATGTCCCAATTAGGAGTTTCTATAATGTAAACAAGTCATGTCAAGTCATTGTGGGTAACCCTCCTATTGTTCAAGGGTTAAAGTGTTCATAGTTGTGGGGCCGTAGAAATATTAGACTATCCTAGAGAATTCGACCCTAGGTGATTTATTGTAAGTTGGGGCAATAGTCCCCACCATCTAAATCAAGGTTAACCCTCCTGTTGCAGCTGCAACAATTTCCCAAAATTCTAAAAATTTTAGGACCCTCCTTTGCTTGAATCAGTTGGATTTTCTTCTTGAAATTGGTCTAAGAAATTTCAGAAAGGCTTTACTCATGCTTGGAGTGAGATACCCATTGTTTTGATTCCCCCTCTGATGCCTTAAATAATCCATTTTTTATCAAGTTCTATCGCCGCCCTTAAGCGCATTTGAAAACATGCTAGAATTGGAACATGTTTTGTTTTGATTCTCTGCTGTTGCAGATGGATTTTTTGTTTGGTCTTCCGCCATTGCAGATGGATCTTTCATTTGGTCTTCTGTCGTTACAGATGGGTTTTCACTTTCTTTCCGATTCATGTGTTTCGGCTATATTTTGGCTTTGTATCGAAGCCTTTTACCATATTTTTCTTTCGCCGTTGCGGATGGATTTTTCGTTTTGACTTCGATATCTTTCCCGGTTTCATTATTTTACTTCGGCGGCTGTGGCATTGGAAATTTTTACCTTTTTTTTCTCTCCACCATTGCGGCTGCTAAAACTCTTACCTCTCCGATCTAAAAGTTTTTCGATTCCGACTTAGGACCCACTGTGGCGGGAAAGGGTACGCTTTAAAATTCCGATGTTGTGGGTGGGAAAAGGGCTAGCCCTTCCGACGTAAAGTCGTTTTGGTTCCGATTCGAGCTTCACGGATGGATTTTTGTTATGACTCTCTGCCGTTGTGGAAGAGTTTGCACTGTCAACTTCTGATTGGTGTTACCTCTGACGTCTGATTGTTAGTTTCTTTTTCCCGCCTTGCCTATCACTGGAGACAGTTTTAGGTTATGGCATTCCGCCGTTGTAGAAGGATTTTACGTTTCACCTTCCGATCCATAATAGGCTCCCGTCCGATATGTTACGTGTCACACATGTGGATCATTTCTATATATGCGGGGAGGCAGGTTATTATTGTATTGTTATTTTTTCTAGCTGTCGTGCCCGTCATTGTTCTGCTGTCGCGCTCACCCGGTCCCTTGTTGCGGTACATTCAGTACAGGTGTCTCCACCGTGAAGCCTGCCAAGCTTCTCCACATCGGATACGTCCGTGCCAGGTAGGTTTTACTCACCATCTCCCGTTTCGTTGAGGCATTTGATAAGGTTTTATGCGGTCAGTTTTGGTTTCGGTAGTTTGTTTTCCCCGGCTATGTTCCTGTTTCGTTATTTGTCGTGCCTATATAGGTGGGGGGGGGGGGGGGGTTCAATCTCAACTTTTAGCATGGGAATTTTGACCCACGGAGTATTTTTTCTGCCCGCGGCCGTTGGTGTGCACCTTTGCGCATAGTGGGTGGCGGTTTGGTGCAGGCGGCCGTTACGCCGCCTGCACCAAACTTCCCTGTGTGTGATGATGGGTCTGCAAGGGGAGGTTATGTGTTTTTTCTGTAAGCATTGGTTGGTTGCCCCTTTGTGTTGAGGTTTTCATATCATGCACATCTTTGAACCCCAGTCATTTTACCTATGCGGTCATGCGCAAACCATTTTAGTGCTCGGCTTCGAACCCGGGTTGGGGGAGAAGGTTTATCATGACGCGTAGTTATCTGCCGTAGTATGTACATGGGTTTGTTTTTTTTTTAAAGTGCCATAGAAGCTCGCATTTTTGAATAGAGGGTGGTTCATTGTGCCATGCCACTCATTGTTGTTTGTTTTTTGAACCCGAGCCAGTGGGGGGAAGAGTGATGTATCCTCGCATTTAGTCTGTTGACCATTAGATTGAGCGTGCAGTCCATTGTAAGGTGCCATTGTAAAAAATTGCCTGGGCTTTGTCCCTTGTCTTTCCCTCGCAGCGAAAGGACCATGGCATGCATAAAAAGCAGAAATGGGTGGCCTATTAATGTAGATTTCCTTGTCATCCTGAATGTGGTTGATATAATTGTTTAATATCATTCAACAGTAGTAGATTGCTATTTTTTATTTATTTTTACTATATGTGACATACTTTACATCATGCTAGATATAGACAAGGTCACTAAATGCTGCACTTTGATTGTAACGGTTCAAATTGGTTAGGCCATTTTAGGCTATCCATGCATACATTTGTCTCTTTAACAAATTGCCGTCATAATACAAATTGAAGAAATAAAACGCTGCACACTGTTATATAAATGTCTACACCTTGAATTTCTCAATGTTACAATGTTATATGTGGCAGGAAGAATTTGAATCCACCATGTCCAAGAGGCAGAAGAAGAAGGCCCCTGTGGTCAAAGAAGAACCAGAAGTAGAGGTTGTCACGAAGACTGAATACATGTATGAAGACACTCAATGTGTTTCTAGTGTTGAACCCGAGTACAAATTGGGTGAAATATATAGATTGATTTCCCATAGGGAAGTTCCCGACATGGGCCTCGAAGAAGAATCCATCTATGCTAACATAGAGAAATCTGCTCTCATGAAAGTTGCCACCAGGCCAGATCTGTTCCCATGCTCTGAGGTAATTGGCTGAATTCTGCCTCGGGCAGATACAACCACGATGATTCTAGAAAATATTGACAGACAGGGCTATGCTGCATTTAGCCCTAGATATGTGGCATTGGATTATCACCTGCAAAAAGCCCAAGTATTCCTATCTGATGACTGGATTAATAGCATTTGAATGGAGCTGGTAGAAACTCTTAAGAGAATGCTATTGCAGGGAAAAAATTATCGGTACAGACCGACAAGTGAATATGATACGGCGAGCTTGAGGGCTCCATACAGATTTATAGCTTTAATGCTTAATAGGGTATTTGGGAGAGCTCATGGTAGACTCTTCAATCTAGAGTGGATACCCATCATTTTCCATGTGGCCACCCAAGGGACAATTTTCAATTAGGCCAGCATGGTATCTAGTAGTCTTTCTTCTTGCTTGACCTCAGCCTTGGAGGGAGAGTCTCGGAAAAGATCGGAATTCTATATGAGTTCAATATTGATAGACTGCATATTGTGCAACTAGCATTTCCCCGGTCTTAGGTGCATCTGGGACAGGGAAAGAACGCCTGTTTATGCTGCTTATAAACCATTGTGGGCTCACCAGTACCATAGCCATTACAGAGAGGTCTGTGAGAACTTCATTATGCCACTATACACACTCATTTTTCGGAAGGAGTGTGACTGTATGTCTGAAGAATCCATGCAAGTAATAGAAGAATACGAGGATTATTACTTAACTGAAAATGGCATGTACTTCCAGATGTTTGGAAGATCAAGAACACCTTCACTGCTGCCCAAGTATGCAACAAATTACATAGTCCACAATGAGGTAGTCAGACAAGTGTTCATAGATGGAATAGGCATTTTTCTGTTCAAACATAAGAATACCACATACCCTCCTTTGCCATTCAAGCTAGGAAGCTACAGATTCACCAAGGTGAAACAAGCTACTGAATTCATAGAGGAGTTGGAGAAGTTCCATTTTGGTGAGATGTCTTTCCAAAGAAATGATACTCATGGGAAAGTAGTTGAGCACTGTAAAGAGCATAAGGTGCATTTTGAGTATACCCACCATTTCGATAGGGAAGAATCTGTCTTCCAAAACGCCTCGAACATGACAACACTGAAGAGAAGATTTAAGAAGTAAATCACTACCAAAGGTGGAAAAGGGGATGAGTAGGCTAAGGCTGAGGGGAAATCCAAAAGGAGGGATGAAGAAGCCCAGAGGTTGGCGAAAGAAGCTGCAGAAACGCTACATACAGAAGAAAAAAAAAGAGCTGCTCAAGAAGCAGTAGAGAAAGCAAACGAAGCAGCAAAGAAAGCAAAGGAAGCAGCCAAAGAAACAGAGGAAGCAAAGAGGAAGCTCGATGAGGAGCTCCAAAAGCAAGAATCTGAAAGAATAAAGTTGACACAGCAGTCAGCTTTTGAAACAACAGCAGGGCAGGCTTAGGAAGTGGAGAACCTCGAGGTTCAGACCCCTCAAGTACCTGCTACTAGCATACCCATGGTCCCCACACTCAAGCTGGTCCCTTTTGTGCAGGAAAAGGGAAAGGAAATCCTTGATTTCAACACTGTATATTATGATAGACCAACGAAGACAATAATAAAGAGGACAGAGAGGAAAGTTGAGGCAGAAGGTCTACCTGGTAAAATGATAACAGATACGGCTGTTATGTTAGGAACTAACCACGATCCGAGATTTACCCTAAGAGCCGGGTCTGCATTCACCCAAGCTTCAGAAGATAATGTAAGCAAAATCATGATTGACTTGGAGCAATCAAAGAAATATTCTGCTCAATTGAAAGATACATTGAGGCGCGAAAGGGAAGAGAGCAATAGGCTCAAAAGGAAATATGAAGATGTGCAGCGGGAAATGAAGTCCTCAAGAGCTGAAGTACAGTCCCTCCAAGTAGAAATGCAAGTCAAGGAAACAAAACAGGAGGCCCTAGAGAAAGTGCAGAAGGAATGCCAAGATCTAAAGAGTGAGAAGGGACAGCTACTGGCAAAGGTGGAGGAGCTAGAAGAGCAGCTGAAGATCCTCCTGTAGGAAAATGATCTGCATACTCAAGAACTGAGAAAGGAACATCAGGAGCAGATTTCTTCTTTGACCACTGCTTTGGAAGTGGCAAGAGAACAGCAGGTTAATCTCCAGCCTTTGAAGGAGCATGTATTGACCTAGAAAACCAAGATGTTGTAGCTGCAGATTACTGTTGAAAAAGAAAGATGTAGAGTGCTGCAAATCGACGGCCGGTTGGAGGAGATCCTGGAAGCTGCATCCTACTTTGTGGACCGATCCCAAGATGTCCTAGAGGTCCTAACTGGAAGAATGGCAAGGTTGGAGAACAACGAAGAAACCCCAGCGGAGCTACTGGCAAAAGACCAGCAAGCCCTCAAATGGGACTATAACCTAGTGGAGTTTGCTATTAACACTGCTGAAGACTTCAAGAAGGCTGTAAAGAAGACAAAGGGATTATGCATCAAGTTTTTCAGGAGAATTCTCATTACATATAACCGGTGCCAGATAGAAGTGGAAGAGAGGCTTGAAGCTTTCCCAGATCACGATGCCTTTGTGGAGCTATTGCAAAAGAGATTCCAGGAGGAAGAAGCAAAGGTGTAGGATATCAAAGCCCTGGACGATCTGATCTTGAGAAGAGAAGTAGATCATCCAGCTGTCAATGTACAGATTCTAGAAGATCAGCTCCAATTGAGTACATCTAGGGTCGAGGCCATCAAGAATCAAGCTAAAAAGTTTGAGATAAATATTCAGTTTTTGGAGCCTTGTGCTTTTGAAGGCATCACTAATGAAGCTACAGCTTGGAATAATTTTCTAGATAATCAAGCAGGCCACTCCTCATGAAGGATCGGTCATAATTGTAATTTATAACTATTTGTAAAATGTGTAAGAAAAGTAGAACGTTGGGAGACGAGAGGTTGGGAAGCCCAAAGGTCACTTTGGGCATCCCAACAGTCTAACCCTTTTGTATAAATGTAAAAGAATTAGAAGGGGAAAGGACTTTTTCCCAATGAGACTAGTGAGGACAGAGAGGAAAGTTGAGGCGGAAGGTCTACCTAGTAAAATGATAACAGATATGGCTGTTATGTTAGGAACTGACCAGGATCTGAGATTTACCCTAAGAGCCAGGTCTGCATTCATCCAAGCTTCAGAAGATAATGTAAGCAAAATCATGATTGACTTGGAGCAATCAAAGAAATCTTCTGCTCAATTGA
>LPNX010623002.1:152601-178155 GCA_001517045.1 Pseudotsuga menziesii
AACAGGCTCAAAATGAAATATGAAGATGTGCAGCGGGAAATGAAGTCCTCAAGAGCTGAAGTACAGGCCCTCCAAGTAGAAATGCAATTCAAGGAAATAGCACAGGAGGCCCTAGAGAAAGTGCAAAAGGAATGCCAAGATCTAAAGAGTGACAAGGGACAACTACTGGCAAAGGTGGAGGAGCTAGAAGAGCAGCTGAAGATCCTCCTGCAGGCAAATGATCTGCACACTCAAGAACTGAGAAACGAACATCATGAGCATATTTCTTCTTTGACCACTACTTTGGAAGTGGCAAGAGAACAAGAGGTTAATCTCCAGCCTTTCAAGGAGAATGTATTAACCTAGAGAACCAAGATGCTGCAACTGCAGGCTGCTGTTGAAAAAGAAATATGTAGAGTGCTGCAAATAGATGGCCGGTTGGAGGAGATCCTGGAAACTGCATCCTACTTTGTGGACCGATCCTAGGACGTCCTAGAGGTCCTAACTACAAGAATGGCAAGGTTGGAGAACAATGAAGAAACCCCAGTGGATCTATCGGCAAAAGACCAGTAGGCCCTCAAACGGGACTATAACCTACTGGAGTTTGCTATTAACACCGCTGAAGACTTCAAGAAGGCAGTAAAGAAGAAAAAGGGATTATGCACCGAGTTTTTCAGGAGACTTCTCATTACATATAACCGGTGCCAGATAGAAGCGAAAGAGATGCTTGAATCTTTCCCAGATCACGATGCCTTTGTGGAGCTATTGCAGAAGAGATTCCAGGAGGAAGAAGCTAAGGTGCAGGATATCAAAGCCCTGGATGATCTGATCTTGAGAAGAGAAGTAGAGCATCCAGCTTTCAATGTACATATTCTGGAAGATCAGCTCCAATTGAGTACATCCAGGGTCGAGGCCATCAAGAATCAAGCTGAAAAGTTTGAGATAAATATTCAGTTTTTGGAGCCTTGTGCTTTTGAAGGCATCGCTAATGAAGCTGCAGCTTGGAAGAAGTTTCTAGATAGTCAAGCAGGCCCCTCCTCATGAAGGATCGGTCATAATTGTAATTTATAACTATTTTGTAAAACGTGTAATAAAAGTAGAACGTTGGGGGACAAGAGGTTGGGAAGACCAAAGGTCACTTTGGGCAGCCCAACCGTCTGACCCTTTTGTATAAATGTAGAAGACTTAGAAGGGGAAAGGAATTTTTCCCAGTGAGACTAGTGAAGACATATTGTAAGAAGAACTATTTCCTTTTGCAATAAAAAATTACAGTTTGCCTATTGGAGAAAGATTAGTGGAATATTCAAATGTTGTGCTATGGATTTGTTGAAGAGGAACTATTTCATTTTCAGCTTTATGTCCATTAACTATGAGACCGTTCTAACTCATTGAACCTATGTTCTTGTGTGAATGTTTTCGGGTTTATTTTATGAAGATTTCCACTATGAGTAATGTATGCTGCTTATGAAACAGTTGGCTATCTGATTGTTGAAATATCTTTAATCTTTCATGTGTTATAGAGAAGAATATCAGCTACCTATAATTTATGTTTATAATACATGAATAATCCACATTACTCATAAATAAATCATGTTCTGGATCCCTGGGGATAGGTGGATAGATAGGTAGTTAAATAGATAAGTTAGTTTATTTCATTCTTGCATATGTGATGTAGATGCTTCTGATCCTAAGATGAGAGGTAAGAACCTGCGCATCACATTGTGACAGCTCCCTGCATCTCGATCACCCTACATTGTTAATTAGGCCTTTGTATTTCATACATTACGTCAAAACTACAAAAAATCGGTGGATCGGGCCGCAACCGGTAAAACCTTTGTTTTGTTACTTTGACCTACGATAGTCGGACCGTAAAAACGGATGGATTCCCTACACCAAACAATCAATGGGCTAGTTGGGAACGTTGATTGGAAAGAATCTCTTTCTGTTGTTGCCTGCGAATTCCCAGGCCTCAACACCTCCTTGTTGATCAGAGGGAAAAGTCCCCATAAGTTGTGGAGAACTAGGGTTATTAGAATCTCCTAGAGATGCTGGCTCTAGTAAGTAATTGTTAAGTGAGGCCGACATGTTGGAGTGGACATTAAGTGAATGAAAGAATATAAATAAATATAGATCCTCTCTGTTTATCATACACACACTTACTCATTGGGGTGCATGAGTGAGAGAGAAGTTGTTGGGACAAGAGAGAGACTACTACTATTGGGATATCGTATTTATGTTTTCAGGTTTTACTTTTGGTGCTGATTCTATCTCTGAAGAAGTTGCGGGGTTTTCTCCTTTATGGTTTCCCTAAGGAAAATTCTTTGTCTCTTGTCGGTTGTGTTTTATTGATGTGCATGTTATTCTCTCATATAAGATCCTAAGATCATAATGCTTTCTTGAATGATAAAAATCTAACAATTCTATTCATGGGTCTAGATACTCAAGCTTCAAATGGTGACTCAGATGAAGAAGGAGATGTAGACTTAAGAGATGAACTTGTTAGTGCTCTTGAAGAACTTGATAAATGCAAGAAAAAGAACAAATAGTCAAGTATTATCATTAGTGAGTTGGAAGCTCAACCTTTAGATGCCAAAAGAATTGAGGAGGATATAAACATGCATCTCAAGAGAAGAATACAAGAATCTGAGAAACTTGAAGAAAAGATCATACAATTCAAGAAAAATATTGATAAAGGATCTATAAAATAAAAGTTTGAAAATAGATCAAGGCTTCTAGATAAAATCCTGAATAGCCAAAGAGCATCAAGAGATAGATATGTCTTGGGTTTTAACAAGGGAAAGAAACAAGAATGTTTCTCTTTCACTAATCAAGGATGAAACAGAAAAGTTATGTGAAAGCACTAAAGAGTGCAGTGAAAAATGAAGAGAGTCATAGAACTTCCCCAAGCTCTCAATATAAAAACATAAATAATATGGTGCCTAAAAGACCAAATAGATATATGCAGATCTTCCTGGGTCACTGTGACTCCTGTAATAACTTTGGTCATAAGTCCTTAAATTGCAGAGCTAATGGGAAGGTTCCTAAATACAAGAAGAAGGTATCAAGTAATAAACCAATAGGAAATCATAACATTTTTACATTTCTCTAGAAATATGACATAGAGTGTTACAAATGTAATAACCATGGACATATGGAAAGAGATTGTAAACCGATGACTCCTGCAAGAAGGACTGTTGTATTTAAGTCTCAAGAGCCTACATCAAAGAAGAAGAAAAGTCAGTAAGAGAAAAATAAACAAAAGAAGTATTGGAGGGAAAAGGAAGAAAAGGAAAGTTCCATGATTTCTCTATGTGCAACAAAAAATCAAAATCTATAGCACTTGGACAATGGGTGTTTAAAACATATGACTGGTGACCCAAAAAAATTCATAAGACTAAATGATAATAAGGGTAAAGTCACTTTTGTACACGAGGGATTCAATTTATTGAACAATATCTTATCACGTTCATTCATAAAGGGGGGTTTTTAATTGTGAAAAATAAGGTCAATATATTGTAGGTATTGGGGGGGGATAACATATGGGGGGTTTATACTGGGGTGGCAGGTGCGGGTGGGATATTGTTGGATCCCGGAGGACAAGTGGAACAAAGATTCGCCTGGGGATTAGGATATAGAACCAACAACAAAGCTGAGTGGCTGGCCCTTTTACAAGGTCTTCAACTCATTCGAGACAAAAAGCTCCAGAAGGTTTTAATTTTTGGCGACTACAGGCATGTCATATATAAGCTGATCAACGGGTATACCACTGGAGCTATAAATTGTCACCGGTTGTACAAAAAATTCAAGCTTCTCATGTCCCAATCCTTTGAGGTTTTTCACATTCTTCGATATAATAACAAGGAGGCAGATATCATGGCTAATGTGGGCGCCAATCTTCCCCAAGGCCTCTACAGCCTGGATGAAAATCCTCCCTTCCTCAAGTTTATTCCATGACAAGATGTTATAAAACTCTTTCTCGCATTATTTTCATGCGATCTTGTAATATGAAGTCTTCATCTGTTTTTATTAAGTTTGGTTATCTCCTAGGCATGGCCCCTTCTCCTTTCCTTTCTTTCTTCCCCCTTCTCCCCTTCCTTTCCGTCTCCCTTATCTCCCCCTTCTTTTCTCCCTTTATTCCCCCCTTCCACCGCCTTCCATCTCCCTTTCGCCTCCTCCTATCTGGCCTTCACCTCCCCCTTAATGCTGGTGGATTCTTGCTTTTAATGCCGTGTCCTGTTTTTCCTCATCCTGTGGCCACGTGGAATTTCCTTCTCTCCTTGGATGCAATTTATTTAAAGTTCGATAGACTTGTAATTTATTTCTTATCCCTCTCGCATGAACACTGCCTCTTTGTTCTCCTCTATATGTCGCCTCCCTGCAAAATCTCGCTCTATTATTTTGCTCCGGAATTTGGGTATGGCTCTTCAGACTGTGTGAGTTTCCTTCTGAATGTTGTAGCTGGAATTGGGGGAGGGAGACTGCTAGGGCTCCCGTGGCATGATCTCCCTCTCATCCGTGCCTTTGTCAAGAAGATCCTTGCTCTATCTGCCCTCTTTCTCTATCAAGGTAGTTTTCCTTCAGCTTCCTGGGGTTTTGTTGGCACAACTCCTTGTAGTGAAGACAGTCTGGTTCGGGTTTTGGATTGCTATTGCACAGGCTAGAAGAGAGGTGCAGTGGGAACGTTGTCTTGCCCAGGAAAGCCTGGGGTTTCTATTTTGCAACAGAAAATCGTAGTGCTTAGGCATGTTCTAAGTGAATTGTGGGTGGAGGAATAGGACTTTATTGCTTATCCTTTGAATAGACAGTCCTCCTGCATTGCTATTGCGGCCGACTGTGGAGGTATGGCTCACGCTGGTGACAATGTTGGGCTGTAGGACATTAAGAAGAACCTGTGCAGGCTGTATGAGATGACAATGATTGGTGTTATGGACAATGCAGAGATGGCCAAGGAAATCAAAAGCATTAGTGAAACTGTGAGCTACACATCGCTTCAGGTAAGTAACCACGACGCCCGTATAGACGATAATGAGAGCAATCTGCGTGAGCTGCTGGGCAAGGTGGACAGAATTCAGGAATACCTTGAGAAGCTCATCACTATGAGCCAAGGAAGTAGGGTTAACGGATTCAATGAAGCAGCTGATCATCCCATGGAAGAAGAATCGGTTGTGCAGCCCAGGGATATCAGAGGCAACCCTTAACTTTTGTCTCTTGGTTTTTTGTTTGATTTTTGTATGGGTAATGTTTTTCTGCATATTTCTATGTAACCAGTTTGTGAGGGTATATTCTACCCGAATCAATAGCAATTTTAGAACGATCATATGTATGGTTTTATGGGAAACTATCAGGACAAGACAGTTGTGCAGTGATGTTGATCTGCTGGCTCTATTATTTTTTCCTCATCTGTAATGTATGGCTGTGCACAGCCTATTAATATATATTTCCCCTTCTGTTTCTGTTAAAAAAAAACATATGGGGGGTTTATAGGTATTGGGGGGTTATAAAAAAGGGTTTTTTAGGTATTACAGGGATATAAAAAGGGGTTTCTAGTAAAAATAATGAATATATTGTAAAAATTAGGGGTACTCTTTAATATCCCATGAACAAAGGCGCTATGACATGGTTTCACTAAGTGAAGACCCCATGATTTTGGAGACAATTTGTCTTCCAAGATAATTGGGAAAGGAACAACTATTGTTAACAACAAGATCAAAGCAGAAAATGTATTACTAGTAGAAAACCTCAGTCCCAATCTCCCCAGTGTAAGTCAAAGATGTGATCAAGGGCACATCTGTACTTTTGACTTGGAGAAATGTGATATCAGGAAAAAGGACTCACGAAGAGTTGTTGGAATTTCTATAAGAAATTCAAACAATGTATACATCCTAGAAAATGAAAATCAATGTTACTTAAGTATGGTTGATGAAAGTTGGTTATGGCATAGAAGGATGGGACATTTAAAATTTGACAATCTTGTCCAAATAACTAAGAAGGAAGATGTAAGAGACGTAACCAAAATTGTGGAGCCTATAAACAAAGTTTGTAAACATTATCAACATGGGAAACAAACTAGAGACGGTTTTAAAACAAAGGAACATATGACCTCACATCTTCTTGAAATAGTGGACACGGATCTCTGTGGACTGTCAAGAACTAAAATCTTGCAAGGAGAATATTTTTCATGTTGCCTATTCATGATTACACAAGGCTTACTTCGGTGGCATTTCTCAAGGAAAAATCAAAATCTTTTGAAAAATTCAAAATCTTCAAGGAAATGGTTGAAAATGAAACACACATGAAAATCAAATGTATCAGTTCATACAATGGGGGAGAGTTTTCTTTTAATGAGTTCAATGAGTTTTGTGAGACACATGGAATTAAGAGACATTTCTTAGCTGTAAGGACTCCTCAGTAGAATGGTGTTGTTAAAGGGAAAAATCGAATAGTCTAAGAAGATGCATATTGGAGAGAAGCAATATACACAACTGTTTATATACTTAGAAGAGGACAACTGAGAGTGAATAAGGACAATACCCCTTATGAACTACTGTATGGAATACCAACCTCATTCAAATATTTTAAAGTATTTGGTAGTAAGTGTTACATTAAGAGGAACGAGGATGACCTTGGCAAGTTTGACTCTAGGACTGATGAAGGAATATTTCTAGGATATTCATCCACCAAGAAGGCATATAGATGTTACAATAAAAGGTTACACAAAATTGTAGAAAGTGCAGATATAAGAGTAAATGATATAAAACCAAGAAGTGAAAGAAGTCATGACAATGTTGAAAATACAAATAATGAATAAAAGGAAGAGATGCTAGAGGACGAATGTACTCATGATAAAGAAGAAGGAATAAAAAGGGAAGATACACAATAAAGTGAAGAAGACTCCCCAAGACCTGATACACAAAATACATCTAGAAGGATACAAAAGAATCATCTAGAAACACAGGTCATAGGAGATAAAAATGCTGGAGTCGGTACAAGGAGACAACTAAATTTTAATGAACAAGCCCTACCCTCAATAGTTGAACCTAATTTTTTTATAGAGGCAAGTAAAAACAATGAATGGTTCAAATCCATGAATGAAGAATTAGATCAGATTGAGAAAAATGAGGCCTGGGAACTTGTCCCAAGACCTAAAGATAAGAATGTTATAGGGACCAAATGGGTTTTCAAGAACAAATTCAATAAGGATAGTCAAATAATAAGGAACAAGAATAGACTAGTATGTAAAGGGTATGCTCAGGTAGAAAGGATTTATTGTGAATAAAATTATGCTCTTGTGGAAATACTTGAAGCAATAAGAATGTTTCTAGCACTCTCATGCCATAAAAACTTTAAAGTATATCAAATGGATGTTAAGTATGCATTTTTGAATCGAAAGATAGAATAAGAATTTTATATTGAGAAACCTAAAGGTTTCCTATTATAAGAAAATAGAGACTATGTCTGCAAACTAAAACAAGAAATCTATGGTCTCAAAATAAGATCCAAGGGCATGGTTTTCAAGGCTAGACAACTACCTAAAACAACAAGGTTTTAAAAGAGGTTCCATTAAAAGAAATCTCTATTTAAAAATCAAAGATGAAAATATGATCATTGTTGTTGTTTATGTAGATGAGATCATATTTGGAAGCAATTTACAAATACTACGTGTATATTTTGCCTCTAAAATGAAGAAGGAATTTGAAATGTCAACGTTGGGGGAACTAACATTTTTCTTAGGATTACAAGTCTATCAAACAAAAAAAGGAATATTTATATCTCAAACTAAGTACATCAATGACATGCTGAAGACACTAATACATTTGGGCAAATTTTTCCTTGAAATAATTCCACGTTTTGAACATTCATGGATTAATAATTCATTTGTTTTCTATAAGGGTAGAAAAACAATGGCAATATCGATGTTTTTAATTTTTGACGAAATTTTATCTCTATATTAACGATATATGGCTATCTTTGCACACCCATCAAACCAATTCTAGCTTTCAATGAGTCTTCACTATTTACGCACGGGTCAAGTTGTAATGGCATTAATAATTATCCTTGTTGAGTTAGAGAAAGCTTCTCTTTTTGCTGAAGCTTCAAAACTCTACTCAAATTTAAAATTTTATTTTTTGTTACAAATCTGTTGGGTCTGGGTGAAGGGGCACCCTATCTGAAAGAAGTGTTTTATTTGTAAAAACTATCAATAAGATGCATTAGCTACCTCCCAGTGCCTCTTTGACAAGCACACAAAGTGTCCATGGAGTCTCCACGCTAAAAAATCAATCCTTCCATCCTTGAAAGCGTAAGGTGATAATGTGCATGGAATCATCTGTTCGTTGTACCACTATTGCAGCTGCAACTATTTTCCCCAAATTTATTAAATTTTGGTCCCCTCCTCATGATTTAGTGTTGTTATTAATCGTTTGGATCCTAGAACCTTTTGGTCGTGCTTTAATCTTGGATGGTTTTTGAAGATTATCTTTCGTCCTGGTTTTCATAAATTGCTCGTGTTGGAATTGTTGTTTTGGGTCGTAGATTTTAAGTTTGGGTTTGCTAATTGTCCTTTGAAGGTCCGCTGTTTCGAAGGTGAAATAGATTTTTGACCGCTGTTGAATTTTTAAGCTTTACGAACACTTAATATTTTCTATTGATAGGGCGTCAATTTTTTGTTTGATCGGAAGCCGTAGTATTTTCCTCTTCCGCCGTTGCGGCTCCCAAAGCAACTAAGCGCTCAAAGTTTAAAGCGCTTTGCCCGTCGATGCGTATCAGTCTTTCAGTCACTTGTCTATAGTATTTTCTTGTCTGCCATTGCGGCTGTGCAAAGCTTTCGTCTTCCGATGTCAAAGTCCATCCAACTAACGATTGAGAGTTTTCCTACCCGCATTTTAGTTCATATCTTTCCCAACTCTGATAGGTTTAAGTGGTTTCACAGTGCCCGTCACTTTTAAGACTTGCTTATGTGGCTGTGAATAGGTCTACCCTTCCGATGTAAGTTTTTGAGCCGCCGATGAGTTTTTCATTTTCCGTCATGGATGATGTCTGTCGAGCCTATAGGTGGACAAGGTAGTGGTGTCGACGTTTGTTTAAAATTCTCAGATCAAGTGGTGCACCTAGCCATTCCTTGAGGATTAGTTGTTTAGTTGGTTTAATCTGACGTTTTTGTTTTAGAACCCAATCCCGGTGAATGATGCACATTGATTAACTGCAGGAAGATCCAAAAGACTTTTCATATTGCCGCGGCATGAAGATAAAGATAGGAAGCAGAATCTCAAGGGGTGCGAGCAAAGTAAAAGACAAAATTGGAAGCAACAAAGGCGCCACTCTGAAAGACAAACTCACAATATTCTCCAGATTACGGCTGTGAGAAGACGTAGCTAAAGGACAAAGCTGAGGAACATCAGCTGAAAAGTGATAAGCAGATTTTTATTGTGAAATCAATGAATATCAGAAGGATAAATAAAAGACAAGGTAGAATCGATGGTGACAAAAAATCCAGGCTTGGAAAGGGTCCGTCAGTTACCGAGTTGATCCCATTTTTTACGAAATGTAACATATTATATGAATCATGAGTACTCATGGAAAAGAAAAAATTGTGAGATTAAACAGTTTTTGGGAAGCCCAAAGGTCAGATGGTTGGGGAAGCCCAAAGGTTTTTGTTGTTTTTGTATAAAGAGTAGAAAGTTAGAGAGGACAAAGGGCTTTTTCCCTGGAAAAAACTTGTAACTTAATGCTTGTAAGAGGAACTATTTCATTTTACAACCAGAGACTACAAATTTTGCCTGTTGGAGGAAGTGCTATGTGGAATACATCACTGTGATTAAATGAGCAATGTTGAATGTGAACTATTTCATTTTCAGCTGTGTCTCATTGGCTGTAAGAGCGTTCTAATTTCTTGAACCTATGTTCTTGTCTGAATGTTCTTCAATACTTTTACGATATCTTTTTCCACAACTAGTAATGGGAGTTTTAACTGTTGATGAGCTATCTTATCATATATACTTTTATTCATGTTTATATGTTTGGTTATAAAACAACTATCTGTGATTTGCTATAACACATGAACAGGGGTGCATTACTCATGAATTAATACCCATCTCTCTAGAGATAGTTAGTTAGTATTTATTTTCTTGAATGATTTGGATGCTTGTGAGTTCTAAGATGAGAGGTAAGAACCTGCACATCACATTGTGACTACTCTTTGCATCTTTATCACCATGCATGGTTAATTAGGCACTTTCATATCATACTTAAGTCAAAAATACAAAAATATATACATGGTGGACCGGGCCGCAACCGGTAAAGTCTCTGTTTTTGTTACTTTGACCTACGGTAGCCGGACCGCAAACCGGATGGATTCCCCATATCAAATAGTCACGGTCTAGTTGAGAAAATTGACTGGGGAGAATCCCTTACTATCGTTTCCTGTGAATTTCTAGGCCTCAACAATTTCAGGTGCTAGAAGGAGGGCCGCCAGTGCATGGCTGGCCGAGGAAACTTGTTTTCCCGAGATTATTCTACCGGTAACAGTTCTAAAAGTAGTGGGCTTCATAATCCAATTCCAAAAATAAGGAGCAAAGAACATTTGTTTTCTGTGGACAACGAGGTTCTTAATAATCTGTGAAGACACACCAGGGCATATGTGAAGAAGATTGGAGGATTTCCGATCATCCCAGAATTGCCCAGAAGAGAATATAAAACAAAATATCGTCCTATTTTGGAAGACTCAGTGTTGGTTGGGGATTGGGAAGAACTTGTAGAAACAGCCTTACAGGAAATTGTACTACCTTTGAATCAAGAAGGCCCAGATACTCCTCATAGTTCTCCTGCTCACACTCCTGTTTTCTCACCTCCTCACTCTCCACCTAGACTCATGGAGAACGCCAATCCACCTAACCCACCAAATCCACCACCTGCCTGGAGAGCTGGATCACCCTTAAACCTGACACCTCCATTACATGATCTACCTCAAGCCTTTGACAATATGTTGCCTAAATTAGATCTAAGTGAGAAGATACTGGTAGATGACCACCCGCAGAGTTTTTATTTGGCTATAGAAGGGTTAAGGGCCGGGGAGTATGAAGATGTAGTCTGCAGACTATTCCCGCATACCCTTAAAGGAGCTGCAACATCATGGTATTTTGGGTTTCCTACAAATTCTATCCCTAATTGGGATACCTTTGAAAGGATCTTTAGGAGTAAATATGTGGCTCAGAAGACTCATGCAGCCCTGATGAAAGGACTATGCGCCTTGAAGAAAGAGAGAAAGGAAAAGGTGCACAGTTTCACTCAAATATTTGCAGCATATCTCAAGAATTTTTCTGAAGCTGACAAAACTTCGGACAAGGTCCTTATTGAGTATTATACTTCAGCTTTAGCCCCTGAGTTGGCCATGTTTTCCAAAATAAGGGCCAAGCCCACTTTGGCAGAAACCTATGAAGAGGCAAAAGTAGTGGAGGCTGAAGGAGAAAGTATTGAGGATTATCCCGAACGGTCAGGAGAGAAAGGTATGGTAAATAAAACCTTATTGTTTACTAAGCCTAAGGAAGAGAAATCACCAGATTTTGAGAGTATGACAAAAATGATGCAGAATCTTTCTAATAAAATCATAGACTTGGAGAAAGAGAAGGAAACTCAAAAGTTCTATAAGACCTATTATAAGAAAAGAGAGGATAACAATCAGTCCCAACCTACTCCTCACAATTCTGCATCTATGAATTTAACATAGGTAGACATGGACAATTTTTGCACTTTCCACCAAGAACCACACTGTGAAAAGAATTTTCCTCAATGGATAAACTCAATGATGTTGGTTATGAACTAGCTGTTGGATTCTAAGTTGACAGAAGATGGAAATGAAGAAATAAAAGAGAGTACCGCTTCAACAGAGGAACAAGAAGAGGAAACCATGGTTCTGTGGAATTCTGTTTCTTTTTTTGATGCTGAAGAGGAAAAGAATTAGATAAAGGATGTCATGGAAACCAATGTTACAACAAGGAGCCAAGGGGCGGTTAAAGAAGACAGTCTCATACTCCCAAAAATCAAAAGGCTGCAGAAAAATGTCAAGAAGAAATTTCAAAATAAGTCCTCAGCCGATAAGATTCCAAAATTCACTATTACCAGCCAGGATTCTAGGCAGAATGATATGAGGGCCAAGCCCAATGAAGAAAAGGTGAATGTTGATAGACCGCACCCCATTGAACCGCAGATGGATTATGACATAATGGAAGATATAAAGAAGGTAAAGGCAAACGTTTCACTATTCGAAATGTGTAAAGTTCCACAGCAAAAGGAAAGACTATTGAAAGCACTTGAAGCCTCAGACGAGAGGCTACCCACTGAAAATCGACCATAAGAAGAAGAAGAAATTGGAGAAACCAGCATTGGAGGTAAGTCCAAGAACAAGCATCCATCGTTCCTCCTTACTTTTGAAATATTTAACCACAACGTACATAATTGCCTGGTAGACTCAGGGGCGTCGGTTAACGTCATGCCGATATCAGTTTGTAAAAATATAAATGGGCATCCTAAGCCATCTACTTGGAGAGTGGTTCAGTTGGACAGGACGAATGTAAAGGTAATTGGTGAGATGGAAGATGTCCTAGTCCGCCTGTCGTCAAATGATAAAGTGTGCCAAGTCATTGATATCGTAGTGGCCGATATACCAGATGATTATGGTCTTGTGCTGAGAAGAGATTGGTCAGCCAAACTAAATGGATATTTTGCCTCTGATTGGTCACACCTGTGGTTACCCTATAAAGGAAGTCCCGAACCAAATTAATATTTTGAGGGAGCCACACATGAAATACAATGTCACTCAACTTAAGGAAAAGAATGAACTAGTGGATTCTGTGTTGGGAAATTATTTTATTGAATTGGAACCAGAAAATTACCAAGCAGAAGAAGCCAACAACACGTCAGACACCCAGCCTGATCTCCTTCGATTCTCACAGGATGATGAAATCGACTGTAACATAGTAGACTTAGCAATAGAAATAGATTCTCATGCAGTAGTTAGTGATTTCTGGACTTTGTTTTTTCATGGCTCTAAGACGTTAGAAAGGTCAGGGGCCTGTTGTGTCCTGATCGACCCCAAGAATAATAAACATTTTCTTTCTTGTAGATTAGAGTTTGAATGTACGAATAATACGACTGAGTATGAAGCATTGGTGCAAGGTTTGAAGAAAGTAATCAAATTAAAGGTAAGTAATCTAAAAGTTTTTGGAGATTCTGAAATAATTGTTAAGCAGATCCGGAATCAAATACATTGTGTTTCCCCTCACCTAAAAGCTTATCAAAATGAGGTATGGGATCTGCTCAAATGTTTTAACGCATTTAATATTGTTTCAATTCCCAGACTTAAAAATGCAGCCGCAGACTTGCTAGCCACATCAGCCGCTAGGCTCATACCTACTAATAATCGATGTTCTGTTGAAATGCTTTTCAGGCCCTCGGTACTTGACATGATCACCAACTTACGAATATTCGATGACGATCAACAAATTATAGAATGCCTAACAAATTACGAGGTATTTAAAGGAGCAATTATAGACGATGAAGAACATCAGGCCGAGCTGAAGTATGATAATTTCATCCCTAAAGGAGTCAGAACGTTAGAAAGAATGTTAAATTTGAATGAAAAATTCAGAAGACCAGCCAACGTGAAGACTGACAACTCATCTCTACAGTTCGAGCTGATAAATTTAGGGACTGAGACGAATCCTGAATATGTGAATCTTGGCAAATGTTGTTCACCAGTAGAAATAGATAATTTCGTCAGTCTGTTTAAACAATATAAAGATGTTTTTGCCTGGACATACGAATATTTGAAAACATATGATACCAGCATCATTAAGCATGTTATCCCCATTAAAGCTGGTGTCAAACCGTATTAGCAGCCTTTAAGAAAAATGCATCCAAAATTGGAACCACTGATTCAGAGTGAAGTTAAGAAATTATTGGATGCCAAAATCATTTTTAAGGTCAGGCACTCAGAATGGGTCTCAAATATGGTACCGGTAAGAAAAAAATCTGGAGAGATCAGGCTATGTGTGGATTTCAGGAATTTGAACCATGCTTTAGACAAAGATAACTATCATGTTCCATCCATGGAGCAACTACTACAAATGGTCTCAGGGTCTGAACTATTCTTTTTACTAGACGAATTCTCGGGCTACAATCAAGTGTTAGTAGTTGAAGAAGACAGGTTGAAGACAACATTCAGGACTAAATGGGGAACTTTTGCTTATAGAAGAATGCCCTTTGGGCTTATAAACACTAGAGCCACATTCCAGAGGGTTATGGACATAGCTTTCCACGGTTTGATTGGACATAGTGTGGTGATATACCTCGATGATATTACAATATTCTCAAAGAAGAGAGAACACGCGTTCCATCTTAGGCAAATTTTTGAATGCTGTCGGAAGTATGGCATCTCACTCAATCCCAAAAAATGTGTGTTTGTTGTTACAGAGGGTAAGCTGCTTGGTCACATAGTTTCAAAGAAGGGAATCTCTATAGATCCAAAAAGAATTAAGGCCATTGAACAAATTCCCTTGCCCCATAATAAAAAGGGGATGCAATCTTTCATGGGAACAATAAAATTCGTGCGATGATTTGTGCCTGATTTCGCTCAGATTGTCAAACCTCTGCAGCAGATGGTGAAACAAAATGCACAATTCAAGTGGACTGAGATTGAGAAGAACACATTCAGCAAAATTAAAACTGTTGTTGCACACGCACCCTCCCTGAAAATCCTAGACTTCGACAAAGATTTTATTCTGTATACCTTTGCATCCGATGATTCACTAGCAGCTGTGCTCACCCAAAAGGAAGATGGGGGGGATGAATTCCCAATATCTTTTATGAGCACTGGTCTACATGGGGCTGAATTAAATTACCCAGCCGTTGATAAACAAGCTTACATAGTATTCAAAGTAGTGAAGCAATTTAGGCCTTATATCTTAAAAAATCGAACCAAGGTGATTGTCCCCTACCCAGCTGTAAGGTCCCTTTTTGTAGAAAAGGAGTTAGGAGAAAGAAGGGGTAATTGGGTAACGGCTCTTCAAGAATATGACCTCGATTTCAAACCAGCCTCTATAGTCAAAGGGCATGGGTTGTGCAAACTGATGACTCAACGGGAACAATGACGAACACGCCTATGAAGACGAGGCTGAATTACACTTGATGGATGTATGTCCTTTGTTCAGGGCCCTGGATTCTTGGTATAGGGACATCGTGCATTACCTACAGGTAGGGTTGTTTCCAGAACATTGGAATTCTAAGTAAAGAAGAGCGCTACATCTTAAATCAGCTTCCTATCAAATTGTCGAAGGAATATTATTTAGAAAAAATTATGATGGAGTTCTTCTGAGATGCTTAGAGAAAGAAGATGCGAAGAAAGTAATGACAGATTTACATGACGAGTCTACTGGGGGACATTATTCAGGAGATACTACAGCCCACAAAATCCTTAGAGCTAGTTACTATTGGCCTATGCTCTTCAAAGATGCACATGCACATGTGAGGAAGTGTGATATTTGCCAAAGGTGTAGTGGGAGACAACCTAAAGCAGTAGCCCCCCTAAATCCTGTGATGATCACGAAGCCATTCGAGCAATGGGGGTTGGATATTATTGGATAAATAAAACCGAATTCCTCTCTACAACACAAGTACATTCTAACCACAACCGATTATTTCACTCGTTGGGTCGAAGCTGTCCTGCTATGCAAAATAAATGAAGACGCAGTCATCAGCTTCCTACAAGATCATATCATGACCAGGTTTGGAGTTCCAGTTTCGTTAGTCTTTGATAATGATACTTACTTTTCATCAATTAAATTAACTGATTTTTCTCATGATAAAGGGATAAAATTGCATTATTCTTCTAATTACTATCCACAAGGAAATGGCTTGGGTGAATCCTCTAACAAAAATCTGATTATAATTTTAAAGAAGACTATAATAAAAAACTAGAGGAGTTGGCACTCAGTGCTACCAAATGCCCTTTGGGCTGATAGAGTCACCCCCAAGTCTTTTATAGGAGTATCTCCATATACCCTTATGTATGGTAAAGAAGCCATTCATCCCCCTAATATCATTCTACCCTCCTCCATAATAGCTCAAGAGTCTAGAGGGTCGGAGGATGAAGTTTTGCAGATGAGGATATGTAATCTTCTGAAAGCAAAAGAGGCTAGATCTAAAGCCAGAGAGCGTTTTAAGCAATAGAAGGAGGAAATAAAGAGATGGTTCAATACACATAAGGCTGGAACAAAAGACTTTGAAGTGGGAGATTTAGTCCTCAAATGGGATCGCCCCCATGATGAAAAAGGAAAGCATACTAAATTCCAACAGTTGTGGGTAGGTCCTTTTCAAATTGTAGCAAATCTTGGCCCTTCCACTTATAAGTTACAAGATCTACAAGGGTGGGAAGGGAACTTACCAGTAAATGGTTTGGTTCTCAAGCCTTATTTTTCCTGAGTTTTGTTTGAGTTCTTCTATCTTGTATATAATTAATTTGGCTTGGTCGTCTTTTTGAGTCTTTGAGTCATGAAGTTGAGTTTTGTTTTAGTTTAAATTTTCTGTTTGATTTCAATAAAAGAGGCAAACTTTGGTTGCATGGAGAGAATTAGAGTTTTGGACTAACTAAAATCCTTGAGTATAAGACTGTGTATTATGGTTTTATCTAATAGAATTTCTTCTGGTTTAGCAGTTTTCCTAAATGGCTATGAACGCATTGAAGTCTTATGTAATCCCTATAAAGTAACTCAAGATTAAAAGTTCTGGAGTACTATTTCGAGGCTCCACCCATCTCACACTTAAAAATGTCCTAGGGGGTGACGAAAAAATATACATGGAAAGGAAGTAGGGTAAACAGTATATTATATATAAATGATCCCATGCCAAGAATTGAAAGCCAAAAGGCTAAGAAGAGTCAAAACTCCTAAGGAAGCAATACATATCAAAGCAAAGGATCAAAAGCATGAATTTCAAATTGCCAAAAGTTCCTCTCCATCCGTGAGATGAAAAGTAAACTCTTCTCTCACACAAAAGGACACTATGGATAGAGGAGCCTAAATAAAAAAATTCAGAAAGAAGGGCATGAGGAGGACTCAAAAGGACAAAAGTCCAAAAAAGCACAAAAAAGGTGCAAAGTGTCATGGGAATGAGGAACAAATGAATATTTATGTTTACCATATGTTATGATCCTGTGGTGTCCGAGCTGGAAGCTACCCGAAGACAAAGGCAAAAAATGAAATGCATATTTCTAGCCTTGAAAGAGTTACCTTGACTTTAAAATCTTGGTTTCCATTTTCGTAAATTCGACTACCCTCAATGATTCAAAGTTCATATATCTACCATTTGGGAAATCCATACACCTAGAATAATTCAACATGGTGGTTTTATTGTTAAACAGTCTGCTACTTAAGGAAGAAATTGTCCAGAGATCTAGTTTCACCAGGTAGTCGCTAATTGTTGCAGCTGCAACTGTTTTCCCCAAATTTCTTAAATTTTGGTCCCCTCCTCATGATTTAGTGTTGTTCTTAATAATTTGGATCCTAGAACCTTTTGGTCGTGCTTTAATCTTGGATGGTTTTTGAAGATTATCTTTCATCCAGGTTTTCAGAAATTACTCATGTTGGAATTGTTGTTTTGGGTTGCAAATTTTAAGTTTGGGTTTGCTGATTGTCCTTTGAAGGTCCGTTGTTTCAGAGGTGAAATAGATTTTTGACCGCTGTTGAATTTTTAAGCTTCACGAACACTTAATATTTTCTATTGATCGGGCATCAATTTTTTGTTTGATCGGAAGCCGTAGTATTTTCTTCTTCCACCGTTGCGGCTCCCAAAGCAACTAAGCACCTGAAGTTTAAAGCGCTTCGCCCACCGATGCGTATCAGTCTTTCAGTCGCTTGTCCGTAGTATTTTCTTTTCCGTCGTTGCGGCTGTGCAAAGCTTTCATCTTCCGATGTCAAAGTCCATCCGAATTTCGATTGAGAGTTTTCCCGCCCACAGTTTAGTTCATATCTTGCTCGAATCTGATAGGTTTAAGTGGTTTCACAGAGCCCGTCACTTTTAAGACCCGCTTATGCGGCTATGAATAGGTCTACCCTTCCCATGTAAGTTTTTGAGCCACCGATGAGTTTTCCGTTTTCCGTCGTGGATGATGTATGTCGAGCTTGTAGGTGGATGAGGTAGTGGTGTCGACGTTTGTTTAAAATTCTCAGATCAAGTGGTGCACCTAGCCATTCCTTGAGGATTAGTTGTTTAGTTGGTTTAATATGACGTTTTTGTTTTAGAACGCAATCCTGGTGAATGATGCACATTGATTAACTGTAGGAAGAACCAAAAGACTTCCCATATTTCCACGGCATGAAGATACAGATAGGAAGCAGAATCTCAAGGGGCGCAGGCAAAGTAAAAGACAAAATTGGAAGCAAAAAAGGCGCCACTCTGAAAGACGAACTCACAAGATTCTCCAGATTACGGCTGTGAGAAGACGTAGCTAAAGGACAAAGCTGAGGAAAGTTGGCTGAAAAGGGATAAGCATATTTTTATTGTGAAATAAACGAATCTCAGAAGGATAAATAAAAGACAAGGCAAAATCGATGGCGACAAAAAAGCCAGGCTTGGAAAGGGTCTGTCAGTTACCGAGCTGATCCCATTTTTTTGGAAATGTAACATATTATATGAATCATGAGTACTCATGGAAAAGACAAAATTGTGAGATTAAATGGTTTTTGGGAATCCCAAAGGTCGGACGGTTGGGGAAACCCCAAGGTTTTTGTTGTTTTTGTATAAAGAGTAGAAAGTTAGAGAGGACAAAGGGCTTTTTCCCTGGAAAAAACTTGTAACTTAATGCTTGTAAGAGGAACTATTTCGTTTTACATCCAGAGACTGCAAATTTTGCCTGTTGGAGGAAGTGCTATGTGGAATACATCACTGTGATTAAATGAGCAATGTTGAATGTGAACTATTTCATTTTCAGCTGTGTCTCAAATTTGGATGTAAGAGCGTTCTAATTTCTTGAACCTATGTTCTTGTCTGAATGTTCTTCAGTACTTTTACGATATCTTTTTCCACAATGAGTAATGGGAGTTTTAACTGTTGATGAGCTATCTTATCATATATACTTTTATTCATGTTTATATGTTTGGTTATAAGAACAGCTATCTGTGATTTTCCATAACACATGAACAGGGGTGCATTACTCATGAATTAATACCCAGCTCTCTAGAGATAGTTAGTTAGTA
Organism: Pseudotsuga menziesii; assembly: GCA_001517045.1. Classification (NCBI taxonomy): domain Eukaryota; kingdom Viridiplantae; phylum Streptophyta; class Pinopsida; order Pinales; family Pinaceae; genus Pseudotsuga; species Pseudotsuga menziesii. The sequence continues at coordinate 171,825 of LPNX010623002.1, forward strand.
TTTATTTTCTTATATGATTTGGATGCTTGTGAGTTCTAAGACGAGAGGTAAGAACTTGCTCATCACATTGTGACTACTCTTTACATCGTTATCACCCTGCATGGTTAATTAGGCACTTGCATATCATACTTAAGTCAAAAATACAAAAAATATACACGATGGACCAGGCCGCAATCGGTAAAACCTCTGTTTTTGTTACTTTGACCTATGATAGCCGGACCGCAAACCAGACGGATTCCCCATATCAAACAGTCACGGGCTGGTTGGGAACGTTGACTAGGGAGAATCCCTTGCTGTTGTTGCCTGCGAATTTTGAGGCCTCAACAACCACCTGACTCATGCATTTTTAGCACATTTGCTAGAGTTGTGATTGATTGACCGCAGATTGAGCCCATATTTCTTTATCAACCATATCCAAAACTAGAGAGATCAATCATACTCTACAACAATGATCTGGCTATAAATTCATAAAAGGTAAGCATGCATCCTCTTTTTGGGGATACAAACTGACATTGAGGCTCAAAATAAGAGTTGCATTCTTTAGGTCATGTACCTTACAAACGAATTTAGCAACCCTTCAACTTCCTCCTTTTATTTAAATGAGAGTAATTGCAACAAGAGGGTCCGGTCAACAATGACTCTAGCCAATTCATTTTTTTTATAGACTCGATGCTCCAATAAGCTATTGTTCATTAACACAGTGTTAACCACTTTCCACAGTACAAGGACAACTTTGATTTGGACCATTTGGGCCACCTACTGTTCTAATGCCCAAACTATCAAGGTATCATTGTGAGTAAATCAAAGGTCATTGCACAAAAGTTGTTGGCATCAATGAAAACTTCAGTCTGTTAGACACAATTCTCATTGAGAGGGGGGGCAGGGGGGGTTGAATTAGTGAGATAAGGGTTCAACTCAATTTCAACTTTTTCTACCAATATTATATCATTATTTCACAATTGCTTCAACAACATATTTATCAAAAAACGATATCAACTAGGCACATGTACTCCATCGATTAAATACATCACTATCAATACATTGCACAAGGGACACATGATATAGTTTTTTAATCTTTATATAAGTGGAAACTTCAATCTCCAATATGGGCTACAACCCATAAGGTGGAACCACCCACCAGAATGATTCAATCAGCTACAACTGATTGGGATTCTACAACATGCAAACAAGCTTTCAACTTGTGAAAAGACCAATAAGTCTATCCCCGTCTCCACCCAACCTCCCTATATAAATTTTGGATTACAAATTACAATTGATATATCAGAATCTTCCAAATTTTGCCACAGGCACACATATCAAAAATACCAATAAACAAGTGTTCACTATGTACTAAGCAAGCCATTCAACATACAACATACTGCATCCTTGTCTCAACTCTATCCATACACCATTAGTATCTTGTCTTTAGTACTGTTCACATTAGCATATAGGCTTCCAAACTATTTAATTTAACACTTAGAGAAAATTGTTTTTAACTTTTAACAACATTTTTTCTTCTACTTTGACAGATTGATTTCTCCCTCATGTGATCACCATAAGGAAACCTACAAGCATCGCTAGATAGCCATTTCAACAATGAACAAGACCATATCACAAGATAAGTTTGTTGACACACAGACAACCTCTAGAAAGCATTTCAAAATAGCTTCTCAAACTCTTTTGAACATCAAAACATATTTCTTCCCATTTTGGCAGACTCCTATTTCACACATGTGAACACTCCATGGAGACCTAAAGTCATGAGTAGATGGACAACTTACCAAAAAATGGATCCATGACATTTGATAAATTTAGTTACACAAAGAAATCCCTCGGCAAGAATTTCCAACTGACCTCTCAAACTCCTGTTTTTAACACTTGGTCGATTTTCTTTTGTTCTCACTATGCAAAATATTATTTTTCTTATTTTTGGTAGATTGATATTTTTCACATGAGACCATGATAAGACAACCTAAAGGTATGGTTGGATAGTCAATTCACCAAGGAACATGCCTATGCAACCTGATGAATTTCATCATCAAAATGACCCCTCCTTGCGAGAATTTCAAAATTCCTTTTCAACTGCCTGAATCTAACACAACCAATTTTCTTGTTTTCTTAAAATGCAAAATAAACTTTTTCTTACTTTTGGAAGATTTATATCTTTGTCCTAAAACACTCCACATGATAACTAAGACTGTGGTTATATGCACCCATCAACAAGATATATCCTAACCCTCTCATATTATTTTTCTCATCATCCTATGAGATAGGGAGGAAATTTCCCTCAGGCCACTAAGGCAATTTTTGTAGTACTAGAATAGTGCAAAACAACTTGAAACTCTGTTTTGGAAGACCATTATCTTTGTCATCAAACATATTCTCTGAGAACTGAGACCATGGTGAGATATCCTCTTCAACAAGCTATAGAATGATAGCTTCAAATAATTTTTATCATACACCTATAAGGTACAGAGAGCATTTTCCCAAGGCCACATGAGCCAGTTTTTCCAACACTTGGACAATTTTCTTAGTCTAGTCCAATCTACCTAAAACATTGTTTTGGCAGGTTCATAACTTCTTCCTTAGCTACTTCCAAGAAAATCGGAAGACATGGTAAGGTAGGACAAATATCAATCGACAATACCCCCATATGGTGCGGGCATTTTCTTTAACGCACAATTTGTGGTGGGAATTTTATTAAGGCTACTTGAGCCAATTTTCCAACACTTAGTCTTTTTTCTTTTTTTCATCAAATTACCATATTTTTCCAAAATGATTGTCATTGATGTTATCATCAATGGAAATCCTATTCATCACAGTCTTCATGTTTTTCTTTATAGAAATTGGTATATAATATACTGCATTTAGAAATATACTTATATCTAATGCACTTGACAAATTACTGTTTGGTATAGTGTGGGTAAGACAATTACTTGTCACTATAAGGATTTTTCACTATGAATGAAAATGAAAGGAATCTTTCTCAGTTTAGAGTGGCATTAGAGGCACATGGAGATGGAAAATGTTATTTCCCTTGCTCTGATTGTAGGGGCTTGAAAAGAAGAAGAATTTTAATAACGACAACTGAAAGACAATGTAGGGAGAAGGGGCACATCGAAGGGGGTTGTGAATATCATCCCTTTGTAAGAGTTTATTCAATTTTTGATGTATTCTCTATAATAGTCATCATGTCATGAATTTCAGTAAAATGTCTTATCGTTTCATTATATGTTCTATACACACTAATTTTACTACGTTGTTTGTAAATCTATAGACAATGCCCCCAAAATGTCCCCCTCCAGAGAGTCATTTGCCAAGCACTAGCATAAATACTCATTTTTAGGGTGGATAACATCTAGATCAAAATATTGAAGCAGATCAAGTTCTTAATGATGATATGGATGGAGATAACATTAGTGATACAAATCAGGAAGATGAGATACATAGATTGATCTAGGACACATTTTCTCCAATGGATGAGGACAACCAGGATGACAGTCATGATTTTGATCCTCTACTCGAGAAGGAACATCAACCTCTCTGTGAAGGCTCAAAAACAAATATTCTATCTATTATATCGTTGTTAGTTAACATGAAGTTTTCGAATGGTTTATCAAACCCATCTCACACAGATACTAAGGTATGTAATTTGTTAATTATTTATGTTTGCATGTTCACATGTACATAAAGGGTTGATTTTTTTCCTATCTTTCTATTTTTATCTAATTTGTAAATTATGGATGCGATACTGATGATTAATATTGTTTACATTGACTTATTCTTTTGAATTTTGTAGATTGTTAGGTGAATTTATATTACCAACGTCATATATTTTACCAAACACATATCGAGAGATATATGTGATTATGAAAGAATTTGGAATGGAGTATCAAGCTATTGATGCATGTCCTAATGATCATATCATATACTATGGACAATATGACTTATAAAAGGAATGCCCATAATATCAAACAAGTAGGTATCGAACTGATAAAGTGACCAAAAAGGTGCCTCACAAGGTTCTTCGTTATATTCTTATAATTGCACGTCTCCAGCGGTTGCTTAGGTGTTAAAGTATAAAACAATTTATGGATTTCCATGCAAAGAACAAAAGTCGAGACGATTCTTCGGTGAAATAACTCCCAAATTCCTTATTATTTCTCCATAGAATGCCTTTATTTATACATCTAAGATGACTCTTAAGATCACACATCCGAGAGTCTCTTCATATTCCTAATATTTACAATAACATATAATCCTGATGGATTATATTCCAACAATCCTCCCCTTAATCCGAAGGGGTGTTAGCAAGTCCGAGCATGTTTCTGAATCTTTCAAACTTTTCTCATCCAAGCGCTTTGGTGAAGATGTCTGCAACTTGATCATTTGTGGAACAATGTCAAAGATGGACTGTCTTGGCCTCTACATGATGTCAAATCAAATGATACTTTGTGTTGATGTGTTTGGTTCGATCATGGAATCTAGGATTCTTAGCCAGCTTGATTGCAGAAGTATTGTCTATCAATAATGGAGTGGAGTTCTCTTGTTTTTCTTGTAAATCTTCAAGTATCTTCCTGAGCCATACTATTTCTTTCATTACTTCAGCTGCAGCCACATATTCTGCTTCTGTTGTTGAATCTTCCAAAACTGACTGTTTGCGTGATCTCCATGAGCCAGCTGCTGATCCAAGGATCATAGTGTATCCAAAAGTTGATACTCCTGTCTCCTTATCGCCATCAAAATCTGAGTCTGAGTACCCAATAAGTTTGAAGTCATCCACCTTAGAGTACTTGAGTCCAACATCTTGAGTCCCCTTCAAGTATCTTAGAACTCTTTTTGCAGCGGACCAGTGTCCTTCACAAGGTTTATGCATGAACCTTGAAAGTATGCCAACAACATAAGAAATATCTAGTCTAGTTGTTGTAAGGTAGATAATTCTTCCTACAAGTTGTTGATACTTGGTCGCATCCTCAAATTCTTTTCCTTCGCTTGATGTGAGCTTCATTTTCTGTTCCATTGGAGTAGAGATAGGGTTGCATTCTGTCATGCAAAATTTGTCTAGTAGTTCTCCAACATATTTTTTCTGAGATAGGAATATGTACTTAGGATGTTGAGTGACTTCAATTCCTAAGTAATAGTGGATATGTCCCATATCTGTCATTTCAAATATATTTTTCAAATCTTTCTTTATGGATGCTATATTTCTCTCATTGTTCCTTGTCATCAAAAGATCATCTATGTACACCGCAAGATACACAACAAATCTTCCAACTTTCTTTATAAACAGTGTTGCATCATCAAGATCAAAATGTTCGAAATTTAATTCAAAAGATGCTCGGTTAATTTTTCATACCATGCGCGAGGCACTTGTTTTAGGCCATACAAGGATTTTACAAGCTTGCATACCTTTTGTTCTTTTCCTTTCACAACAAAGCCTTCTGGCTGAGACATGAAGACATTCTCTTTCAAGTCTCCATTCAAGAAAGCAGTCTTCACATCCATCTGATGAACTTTCTGTGGCTAGGGTTTTCACCCTAGCTTGTGCTGATGAGCACCTACTAAGGAATCTGGAATCCTTAGTAGCAGTTCGATTAAACAAAAAGTAAACTGGAAAGTAAAAACTAAACTAAAGCAGAAAAAGTAAATGACAGGAAGTAAAAGACAGTAATGAAATATGTAATGGTGTTTTTATTAGAGTTACCTCCAATGTAGAGGTTGGTGGAGTCCGTTGCACTGGTCCGATGTCGGTGGCTCCGAGCTCCGAGCCGGTCCTTCTCCTTCTCCGATGGTGGAAAATAGGCCAAAAGGGGTCTCAATGATGGAAGTAGCTTGATGGTAAGCTAGGGTTTCACGAGATGTTTTGGCAGAGTAAGGATGCTATGACTGTGGATGCTTTTATGAGGGGGGTTCACCACTTATTTATAGTTTTTTAGTGGTGAAGTGCTTGCCCATGGTTTTTGGAAACTATGTGGTTTAGGGCAGCTTGTTTAGGGTTTCTGGCCCTTTTTAGGGTTTTCCTCCTTTTTCCTCATTATTTTTATTCCTTTTCTTCCCTTTTGGGGATTTTTGCTATTTTTGGAGGAATTTTGGTTATTTTTGGAGGAAAAAGGGGTTTTTGGGCCTTTTGGAGGCATTTTAGGCCTTTTGGAGCCTTTTTAAATGGTTTTATGGCCTTTTAGAGGCATTTTAGGCCTTTTGGAGGCTTTTGGTGGGATTTTCAAGGAAAATATGGTAGGTAAATGGACGAATGAGCCATGAAATGGGGTAGATGAGGTAGTTAACCATTTTTGGGTGTTAACAGATTGCCCCCTGATGTGTGAGGGCAGGA
>LPNX010623040.1:0-37846 GCA_001517045.1 Pseudotsuga menziesii
GCTGGAATTTACACAATATCAGTTTTCAAAATGGTTCTCAAAGATGAATGTTGGAATTTACACAGTATTAGTAGTGTCTTCAAGGTTGTTGATAGAATAGACGCACCATGGATGTGATTGTATTTAACCATTCTCAAACTCAAATTCTTTGTTTTCTTTGGCTGGCGATTTGTTGTTTTCTTTTGTTGTTTTCTTTGGCTGGCGATTTGCAGAGAATTGCTGTCCCAGCTGAGTGCATCCAAATACATATACTAAAATATATATTTCAATATATATATACATATTTTAAATATATATTTTAATTTAAAATTAAATTAAAATGTAATTTTAACTTTAATTTATATTTCAAATTTAAATTAATATTTATATTAAATTTAAAATAAAGTTTTATATTAATTTTTTTTCTAAATTTAAAATATTCAATATTATAGTTAATTCTATCTCTTATAAATTTAATTTAATATAATTTTAAATTAAATTTTAAAAGAAATAAATATTAATATATATTTCAATATATGTTTGTTTTAAATATTACCTAAGAGAAGAAGCTTGCCATGAAAATGAAAAGTAGAACATTCCATCCGTAGGCGAATCCCTCTAATTACTACACATACATTGAATAAATTAATTGCACATTTCACTCTCTAATTACTACATAGACATTGAAAACATTAATTGCACATTTCACTCTTGAGAATCCCTCTATGATCCCACATTTCACTCTCTAATTACTACACAGACATTGAAAAAATTAATTGCACATTTTAGTGTTGATAATGATTGGTAGGAGAATCCCTCTATGATCCCTCTAATTCCTACACAAACATTGAAAACAATAATTACTCATTTCACTTTTGATAATACTTGGTAGGGGAATTCCTCTAATTGCTCAGTGGATTTTATTCCTAAGTGGATTTGATCCCTCTAATGATAGTAGCTTATTATTTTAATTGATTATAATGTTATCTATTTCAGAGATTGCTAATTGTGTCGAGTTATTTAAGAGGTATTATTCCAGTAAGAAACTAAAGATAGTAAGTTTACATGGATATAATCCCTTGGCACATGTAACATCAATGGAAAATTTCACACCATGTAATTATCTACAACCAGCCTAGATCCAAATCCTAGGCTCTATCAAGCGTCGAGAGGGATCAAATCTCCAAAGGTGCAAACCTCTCCTCGAAAAGCTCCTTGAGTGCAATACATGAGAAGAGGTTTGCACCTCGAGAGATTTGATCCCTCTCGGCGCTTGATAGAGCCTAGGATTTGGATCTAGGCTGGTTATATGACATTGAATGACAAGTAAAATTTGGGAATGGTATGGTGTTTTAGTGCAGTGGACGAGGATTGATAGCAAGCATAATCGAAACAAAAATAATGAAATGAGGATTCGACGGTATGCGAAGATTGGAAGTATTGGCTTTACACGAGTCACGGTAATCATAATCTAATCATTGCGCCGAGAGGCGCATTCTACAGCCCGGTATGAGGTAGAAGTGTGATTCCGTGCTCAACGTGGAGATGACACGTGTCACATAAAAAAGTCGGCTTATATATCTATATATATATACAAGTCGGCTTAATAATTAATAATCTTAGGTGTGTGTGTGTGTGTATATATATATTAGTAACTAAATCAAAACACCTATACACACTTCAAAACAATACGTACAAGCTGGACCTTCGGAATAAGGCTGAGAGCAATTACAGATTTGTCTCAGGTATGCGAATGCTTATAATTTAAATTGTTCCTGGACAATGACATGGAATTTGCAACATTGGTTTCTGTTGAATCAAATCGCATAATTCTGGAGATTTTCTCCGGCAACAAATTGGCATTGTTGCCGGAGAAAATCCCCCATCAAAGGCATTTAAGATATCTTAATTTACTAGGAACTGGTTTATTACAATTACCACACAACTTGGAGCACCTCGATAACTTAGAACAAATAAAAGTAGGGAGCCCAGCGTTAAAAGAGATACCACTTACCGTGGCCAAGTTGAGGGATTTAAGAGAGTTGTATCTGATTCGTTGCTGCCATCTACGGCAAATCTTAGCAGAAGGAACTGCGGCGCCAAATATCAAAATTTTGGTTGTAGACGGTTGTCCCATAGCTAACTTTAGCTTCCAGGAGCAGGGGTTGTTGGATGTTAAAAACATACATATGAGAGTTGGCATGAGATTAAGAGATCTCATCTTAAAGAACACATCCATAGCCAAGATATCCATTCCTGAGGGTGTTTACCCTAGCCTCGAAACTATTGATCTTTCAGAGAATAGTAGGTTAATGCGTGTAAATGGCTTGCCATCAGCAGTAGTAAGCTTAAACCTGCAAAACTGCCCGGAATTGAAGATATTAACAAGTCTTTCAAAGCTACAAAATCTTAAATATCTCAACATCAATGACTGTTGTAACCTGAAAACCCTGAATATGGAAGGCGTTGCATCAATGGAAGAGTTTAAAGCGGAGGGATGTTGGGATCTGCAGAGGATTGAGTATCTGTTTTTCGTTACATCCAATATTTATTCATGCAAAAACAGCTAATCAAGAAAAGTGGGACTGGGCAATGTGGTGGCGCATTGGTGGGCGTGTAATCTTATTATAATTTATTGAGTGTTGCAATATCACAGTTTGAATTTTAAAAACAATACATTATAGTAAATCGAATTTGGAAATATGTGCAGAGATCACCCACTCACCCAGAGCCATCAACTGCCATCTTTAGTGGAAGAGCGGATAATAACAAGGTGGGTGTTCAATTTTCTGGAAACCAAGGAAGCCAGGAAAGATATTATATATGTAATAATCGACTGAAAAGAATTTATGAAATTTGTGCAGATCTTTGGTAAAGGAGATATGCTGCGGATTACTAACAAGTTTAATCTTCAAATGCATGATATTGTAACTGGTCAGCGTTATTTTTACCAGCGATTTGAAACCTTACATGCCTACAATGCAATATTAATTTGCTTAATCACCAACGATGCCAAGTCCCAACGGTTTAGTGTCACATTTGGACCACCCAGGTATGGTGAACAAAGTCTGGAGTACTCAACAGTGAGTGGAGACAGAGGTGAAAGAGGCGTACTTGTATTTATGTGGACAGAAGGTGTTCTTGCTTCAACAATTGCACTCCAAAAAAGGGTTTGCACCTCGAAATATTTGATCCCTCTCGACGCATTATAGAGCCGGATAAAGCTGGATCTAAGCTGGTGGTGTAACAGTTTGGGATACAGGGTACCTGAGTTGGTGTGACACGATATGGCAATGATTAGCTACAGTATGGGGTCGGGTTATGCAACATGGTGAGGAAACAACTAAATATATTGGGTTCCTTGACAACAATGGTGCAATCTAGCTAACTCGGAACTTTGTAAAATTCAAATCAACTTAATTGATGCAACAAACCAAAACCAAAATTGAAATACTAAATCTTATGCTAACTTAATCTCAAATAAAGGAGTGTTACCTTGCATGATTACTAAGAATCAGCATGGATCCAAATCCTAGGTTCTATCAAGCGCCGAGAGGGATCAAATATCTCGAGGTGCAAACATATTCCTAAGTATTGCACTCAATGAGCTATCCGCTTTGGTGTGTCCTATATATAGCCATTGATTTGATTCAAACCAAAAGACGCACCTTTTTATTTAAGGTCGACTTATAATATTTTTATTATTAATATTTAATATTATTTATGGCCGACATATAATATTTGTTATTATTTATTATTTTGTTAGTAAGGAACATTACAACATCTCCCCCATACATGGTTTTAAAACCATGTGTAAGGCCCTCCTAAAACCATGGGTTGTTTAGGAGGCCTTGCACATGGTCTTCAAACCATTTGCAAGGCCCTCCTAAACCATGTACAATAAAACCATGGGTTCTTTAGGAGGCCTTGCACATGGTTTTAAAACCATGTGCAAGGCCAATATTTTTTTGCGGATAATTCAATTTTTTATTTTTTATTATATTGTTAGGTAGGAACATCACAACATCTCCCCCATATTGTGTTGTTTTTCTAACGGACATTTTTTTTGGTGGATAATTAAATTTTTTATTTTTTATTGTTTTTTTAGTTAGGAACATTACAACATCTCCCCCATATTAGGTTGTTTTTGTGGCCGACATTTATTTTGGTGGATAATTAATTTTTTTATTTTTTATTACTTTGTTAGTAACAAAAGTTACAAACAAAATATAGACAAACGTTACAAGATCTCCCTCATCTTTGGTTGTTTTTTTGGCTGACATTGATTTTGACGGATAATTAAAATTTTTATTTTTTATTATTTTGTTAGTAACAAACGTTACAAGATCTCCCTCATACAAGATTCGACAAACGTTACAAGATCTCCCTCATACTAGTTTGTAGAGCGCCTCTCAGCACAATAAATATAGGGCTTCACGCATGCATTATTCACCCATCCTTGTCTAACAATGGCATCGAGTTGCACAACTTTAATAGAACCAAAAACTCAAACTTCTGCAACAATGAATGGTCCCAACCAATGCATATGAATCTTACCTATGTGCTTCAAGAACTTACTGTCATATAATAGAACTTGGTCTCCTTTTGTAAATTATTTCCTTTTGATGTGGCAATTATGCCATGTTTTCTATCTTTTTTTCTCCATTGTTGCATGATAATCGACTACGAAGTGGTACTCCTCTAGTTCCATTAATTTAGCTAGTATTTCCATAGCTTAATATTCTTCAGTCATGTGAGTTGCATGTGCAATGTATAGGATGGGAATGACAAACTCAACAGGACTATCATTTCCCTTCCATATACTAACTGGAATGGGATCTGCTTGTGTAGTTTATTTGCAGTGGTCCTTTATGCACATAAAAATGTGGGAACTCTTTCATCACAATCATCCCAGTTTGTGCAACACTCCTTAGTTGATCCCATCTCCAAAATTTTGTTAAAGGATTCAACCATGTTGTTTGCTTGTGGGTGATACAGACTGCTTTTGTGATGTTGTATCATAAATTCCTTTATCAGGGATGCAATGGTGTTGTTTATGATGTGCATACGTTGGTTGCTTGTGAGGCTTCTAGGACACCCAAAGCAAGTAATGATGTTATCATAAATGAATTGGGTTATTTTTTATGCAGAGAAATCAAACTGGCATTGCTTCAGCCCATTTTTTCAAATAATCTATTGTGGTAATGATGCAATGAGATTTTGAGTGCTTTGTAGGAGGGTTGATGGGGCCGATAAACTCAACTTCCCACTTCTCAAATGGTTGTAATGCATAGAATGGATGAAGGGGGATTTCATCTCGGTGGGATTGGATCCCAACCTACTGATAGACATCGCACGATATAGCATAGTCATTAGCATCCTTAAACATAGTCGACCACCATAATCTTGCCTACAAAATTTTCCTTCCTGATGCTTTTCCACTAACATGTCCACCTGCAACACCTACATGGTGTTCCCAAAATTTATCATGTATTTCACGATCCAGTGCACAACAACGTAAAATTCCATCTGCTCCCAACTTGTATAGTTGTCTTGCAATGAATTAATATTCCATAACTCGTACATCCACGTGATGCTTTTGAGTTGCGATATAGTCATCCAATGCTTTTCCTATTGTAAAAAAAAAGGCAACTTCTTCTAAATTATCTGGATTGGCCTTAACTTTGAACAAATTTACATCAGGTAACTGATCATTGATCATGCTTTCAGATTCACCTATTTCTAATCGTGACAGATGATTAATTCCATTATTTTACTTTCTTGGCTTGATAATTGCGTTGAAATAGAATTCTTGAGATAAGAGAAACCGTATGCATATCCAACCTTCAAGCATGGGTTTGTTTACTAGGTACTTGAGATCAAAACGATCTATGAAAAAACTAAAAGTGTACCCCCAACAAGTAGTGGTGAATTTATGCAAAGCATAAATAATTGCCAATCCTTCCCTTTCGGTGCTCGTACAATTGTGTTCAATAAGATATAGCTTCCTACTAGAAAAGTAAATAGGATGGGATACTTTCCTTCACCTGGATGAGCTAACACAACTCCAAGGGCAATACCTGATGCATCATCATGTACATGAAATTCTTTTACCTAGTCAGGAAATGTAAGGATTGGAGCATTGACCTTTTTTCTCAATATGGAAAAATCCTTTTCACGGTATTTGGTCTAGTTGAATGATTTTGACTTCTTCAAGAGTTGTTCCAAGGGGGGGCGTAATGAAGGCTTAATTTTGGATAAACCATCTATTAGCTTGTATGACCCCAGGTGGATCGCAGTTGCTTTACAAAAATAAGGGGATATGAGATTCACAATGACAACAATCTTTGTAGGATCTACCTGACCTCTGTCACAACAGATAATATCACCCAATAAGTTTCTAAAAGGGATGTAGAAAATACATTTCCACAAGTTCAAGGAAATTTTCATTTGTTGACAATGGTCCAACATCAATCGGAGTAGCGCTACATGGTCTTTGAGGAGGTTTTAAACTATCCAATCATCCAAGTAGACTTTTGGGAATTTATGACGGAATTATTTGAAAGCTGCAATCACAATCCTTGAAAAGACCGTGGGTACATTATTCAACTCAAAAGGCATGACATTGTAAGAAAAGGATCCCCATTATGTTGTAAAGGTTGTTTTCTTCTTATCTTCTTCCACCATCATAACCTAGTGATATCCTAAGAATGCATCTGTAAATGAATAGGCTTCATTTCCAACTACTTGATCCAAAACTTCATCGCTAAAAGGTGTCATATATGGGTCATGAACACACACAAAATTCAAGCTTTGGTAGTCAACACAGACTCTTAAACCCTTAGTGTCTTGTTCGCTCTGAATCACAATAGGATTGATCCACTTGAACTCATCCACAGGGAAAATTATACTAACATTTGGAATGCGATCAATTTCCTTTTTCACTTTTTGTTTAACATGAGGGTTCAATCGATACAGCCGATGCTTCGTAGTTTTGGCATCACGTTTCAATACAATATTCATTTCTCCCAGGTTGCCTTGGATTCCTTTGAGCTCTATGTTAGGTCATGATTTTGTCTTCCTTTGTTTCATGCTTTTTATTTATGTTTTTGAACCTTGCTATTACTTTTTGTTTCTAGAAATTTTGTTGATAGAGATAATTTTGATTTTAAACTTTTAATTTTTATGATTTTTTATTTTTTAAGCTTGTTTTTACAAATTTTGCTTTAATTTCATAGTTCAGGGGTTTTATAAGGGATATATGGATTAATGAGGTTTATAAATAGCATTAAGGTTAAATTAGACACATAAACCAAGTTTTAACTCTTATTATTGGCTTAATCATGTGAAATCATTTGATTGGACTTTTTTGTAGCGCAAGACCAAAATAGATACACTAGAGCGCTACAAGAAAATCGTGAATGCTAAAATCATCATTTTTCGGTCCAATTTCTTCGGGATTCTTATCTCTGAGGTGTCAATCATATTATTTGATGCAGTTGATACGTGTCCTCCATGGTTTAATCATTGAAACAGGTGGATGATTATCATAAGGGCAAGATCGTGGTGATTTCATGCAGAGCAGGTAAAATGATGACAGTGAGTTGAATGAGACAAAGCTTTTTGGGAATATGTTTCTTATCTGAAGGAAACGAAGAATACTGAAGATTGTGATGAGAAGATAGTGCTGAGAATTCGGGATTTTTCAACTGAACAAGAAATTAGGGCTTTTCAGCAACGGCTGTTTGGAGTGGTCTAGATGGTTAGAGACAGGTGGAGCATGTAATTCGACACTTAACCATTGAAATAACTACATTTCAGCGCTCGTATTGATCTTCTAAACATGTAGCCTGCGTGCCATTGCTGGGGTTTTCTAAATTTGGGGCCTTTCTGAAGAAATCATTAATGATAAAATTCGAAGGGAGAATATGAGTTTTTCACCTAATACATTTTAAATGATGAATTATTAGCAAATACTTTCAAAGTATTCATCATTTAAACAGTAAATTCATAAGCAGAGTTTGTTGGAGTTTCCTGGATTGTATGTTAGGTCAGTCTGTCGTGATTTGAAGATATTTATATTGTCACATATCGACAGGAGTTGTTAAACCTTAGTAAAAATGAAGAAAAGTGGAAAAACAAACAGGGCAGAGCCCTCAGACCTAGGGTGGATGAAGAATTTTCCACAATGTGCTCAGTTATTTTCAGATGCAGGATGGTTAACATTTTTAAAAAAGATTGAAGGATACCATGCAGAGGTGTCTTATAAATTTGCTCAGTGCTTAGATAAAGACATTGTGTCTTTTGACACCTTACAGTTCAAATTAACTAAGGAATTGATAGCCGAGGCAACATGGATCTTAAACGAGGGAGAATTATGGTTTTAAAAGGTTCCATTCACCTTCAATGCACAAAAGTATTTGCTTCCTAGTGTGATTGCAGATTGGGGAAAAGGTGTTCCAATCCATAGCTTCAAACCTAAATGGATTAAGCCCATTAAAGTCTTACAGAGTTATGTTACTTGTGAGGGTAGATATGCTTTTGTTTTCAAATACCACTTTAGGTTTCTTCAGCATCTTAGTGATGAGTCCAAAATGAACTTACCTTTCTTTTTTCTGAAAAGTCTGCAAAAGATGTCATGCAGAGTTAAAGAGCACCAAGATCATACAAAGCAGACTATTTTCCATCATGGACTCATCAAGCTTATCATAAGCACTGTCGTGCAGAGTAGGGGAAAGACTTGGGAGTATTTCATTTTTTGGTCCGGTTTTAAAACTGATCAAGAGGGACAGTCTCACAGAAGACAAGCAGATAAAGGGAAGACTTTGATTAAGAAGCTCAAGCAAAAGGTAACAGTAAAAAATGAAGAGAAGGTGACACTAGAAGAAGCTTCAAACCTTGAAAATAAAAATTCTGAATGTGAATAGCAACTTAATGACAATGAAAATAAGAATTTACAGTCATAAATTAAGGAAGCCAAGCCTATTGAAGATGTTGTACCTACAGAGACAATTCCAAATGAAAAAGAAGGTATTGATGTGAAAAAACAAAGCTCTATCACAGTTTTATCAGAAGATGAGAAATGCCTATTTGATGATGACAATAAAATTCCAGTCACTAATGCAACTAGGGTTTCTGCTGATCAAAAGCTTCACAGCCATTGTGATGAGGTAGCACTATCAAAAAGAAAGAAAATAAAAGTTGTTGAGTTTGCTTCAATTACTCATCAGGGTAATACTATCAAGATGTTGGGGGAGATTGCTGCTGTTTGGAGACCTAAAACCAGACCTAAGAATAAACTTAGACTGAACATGAAAAAGTTGTTGAATCCTAAATTGACCAAAGAAAGAGGGACAGTAATAGAGGATTCATCTTCTGAAGATAAATTGGATGAAAGGCCAAAAGAATCAAAAAGAAAATCTGCCATGACTGATACCAAGATCTCTGATATATTTTTAGAGATTCGAAAGCAAATGATACAAGAACAGCAACTAAATGAGATAAAGATTTCTTGTTCAGAGAAGAAGGAGACAGTTGAAGAGGAAGCTCCATGCAATGCTGAAAATGAAGAATTTCCAAAGTTTCCTATAACTTCTTCGGAACTCATGGAAGAGGATGAGGAGATTTATAAAAATTTAAAGATCCCATGGATACCTAAGCTGCTGCAAACATCAACAGGAGACAGGTGTATTGATTCAGAACAAGAGAATTTATAAAGAAGTATAAAACAATATAAGTATCAGGTTGAGTACATGCAGGAAACTAATGATGGCTGAGTCATTGCAAACAGAAAGCTCAGAGAGGATTTGGAGGAGGTAAACAGTCAATATCAGGAGTTAATTACAGTTTCAAGAGAAGCACTAAAAATAAAAGGCAAATAGAAAGACAGTTTATAGAGTTGAAGCAAACCATCCAAGACCTGCAATAGCATAATGAAGAGCTAACAAGGAAGATTGAATATATGGAGATAGATCAATTGAAGGCAAGAAGAAAAGCTCAAGCCTTGGAAGGGATTGCCTTACTAGCTGAAGCAGCTAAGGATCTATAAAGTTAGTTAAGATAATCAGTTATTAATTAGGTTTGAAAGTTACTTTATTTTTGTAAGTATTATTTAGATGAAACTATTCGATGGGTAGACTAAAAAATAGTTAGGGTTCAGTTACTTAACCAATTTTGGAGAATAGTATAAATGAAAGTCTCAAAGAAGACAAATGGTTCGATTTTTTGCTGACAATGGGAGGTCATCATACTTGTTTATGAGCTAAGTAAAGAATCTTATGTGTATTTTGAAAACTGAATTATGAAATATGTGCTCTATATGCCCCTCAGTTTATTCTCTAGTTTCATTTATAACTTGTTTTAGTTACTCAGCTGGTAAATTCATTACTTGTTTAATGTTTTTATGCTTGGAATGCTTGCCATCTGTGGGTGAAATTCAATATTGTGTTTTCTGTTGGATTATGGTTTATATGTTATGCATCTCAGCTATTCAATGCTCATGATTTAGTGTTTACTTTGGTTTTATGAATGTATGCCCTCTTGTCTTCAAACTGCTCAACCAAAAAACCTTGAAAACCCTAAAAACCCTATTTTATTTTATTGAGATTATTGAGATTGTGTTGACTTGTTCTCTTGTAGTCTGGGAACAATTTCTGGCACTAACATCTTTGGCGTCATTGCTAGGGAACGAAGTTGAAAACATATTTTCCCTGGGATACTTATCATTTCACTGGTTTTAAGAGGTGAACTTAAACCAGCAAATCTTAAAGACTACTTTTCACCAGTTTGTCACAGTGGCTACTAAGGGAGTTGGAACAAGAAACAGACCTAGTTCACCTTTGCAGTTGGGTGTTTCAAACCCAAAACATATACTGAAAATAGCTAGAAGAATTAGAAGGTCTCAATCATCACCAGCCCTATGTAACCCTGATCAGTTAGATATTTCAGAAGAAGAAACTTCACCTTGGTTGAAGCCTATAATTCATGTTAGTAATTTTCAAGTTTTCACTGATCCTCAATCCTTCAAGAAAGAAAAGTTAGTATCTCCTGGTAAAATTCCTCTATTTCATCTAAAAGTTGGTAAAACCCCATTTTAGCCAAGTTCTAGTCAAATCTTTCCATCACCAAATTCAGTCAACCTAAAAATGGCAGCCCAAAATCAGCCAATAGATATGATGGATCGAATGGTTGCAGCTAGGTATGCACCTTTAGTTTTGCCTCAGCCATTGAATGCACTTCCTGGAGGTGATTATCAGAAATATTTGCCTAGGTTTAATGGACAAGGTGAAACTACAGCTGAGGAGCACTGGGAAGCCTTTCTTAGTTATGCTGATAACCAGAATATTGAAGCTAAGGATGTATGGATGAGGATGTTTGTTCAAAGCCTTGATGGAGATGTCAGAAAATGGTTTAGGGAGTTACCTGAAAATTCTATCACTATCATAGAAGAGCTTCAAGACCTCTTCATGAGACAATGGGGTGACACCAAAGATCATACCTATTATATAATTGAGTTTGGAGCCCTTAGGAGAAAGAAGGATGAAACCATCGTTGTTTTTTCGAAGAGATTCAATGAAATGTATGGCAGAATTCCTGCAGAGATAAAACCTTCAAAAACATCTGCAAAACTCACATATGCAAATGCTTTTGACCATGAATTTTCCTTACTTCTAAGAGAAAGAAGACTTGTTTATTTACTAAACATGCAGGATTCAGCATTAGAGGTGGAGTCTAATATATTGGCTTCCAATAGATTGAAGAAGGAAACAGCCCAGCAGATATATGACAGGAAGGGTAAGAAGGAAGCAGTTCCAGGGGTTTCAACATCCCACTCTGCAGAAGGTAAAATTGATGAAATGGCTAAGTTAGTTAAGATCCTGACGACAAAATTAAACAAGTTGGAACTAGAAAATAATTCAAACAAACCTGTTCAAGAGGGTGAGAGAAACCCTAACAATCAAAACCAATTCAGAAGACAGTTTGCACCTCGTTTCATACCTAGAAAACGAAGAAACAATGATATACAGCGAGAAAGGAGAGAGACTGAGGATCAAAGAGTACCACCCCCTCTTCAGAACAATGTTGTTGATGAAGAAGAAATTGAATATGAAGTGTTATTTGAAGACACAGACCAAGATATGAACTATTTTGGAGAATAGTTAACTGAGGGTTTTGTCACTGAAGAAGAATTTTTAAATTCAGAATACTACGATGCTGATATGTTTGAAACAGAAGATGAATTAAATCTGAAAATGACTGTTGTAACTGCTGATGTTTATCAGACTGAACCAAAGAAAACTTTGAATTTGAGGTCAGGCCCAAAACAAGTAGTTCAAAACCCAAAGAAGAAGGTAGTTGTACCTACTAAACAGCAATCTGATCTTGTGTCAGAGAAAAAACAAATTCAGGATAAGCAAAAGAAGAATATGGAAGTTGAAGAGGTAAATAAAGCTGTGCAGAATTTTAATTTGGAAAATGAATTAGGCAAAATCAATATTCCTATGCCTTTTACTGAGTTAATGAAGAATCCATATTACAAAGATTCAGTTCTTAAAATGATTGATTCAGCAAACAGTCATCCTCTTTCTGATACAGTGAATCTACAAGAAGAAAATCCTAGAATCTTTATTGGATCAGCTTTGGCTGAAAAGACTAAGAATGAAGCAAGTGCATCACCTCCATTTTACATCACACTGACTATTCATGAACAAATGATACATAACTGTCTCTTGGATTCAGGATCATCAAATAACCTAATGCCAAAGGTTGTCATGGAGGCTCTAGGTTTGAGTATAACAAAACCCTATCATGATTTGTATGCTTTTGATTCACGAGCTGTAAAATGTTTGGGAGTAATTAAAGATATGGTTGTCAGTTTGGCTCAGTTACCAATGAAGAGTGTGATTACGGAAGTGGTAGTAGAATACATTACACCTAAATTTGGATTACTTCTTTCTAGATCTTGGGCAAAGAAAGTTGGTGGAACTTTACAAATGGATTTAACATATGCTACTATCCCTGTATTTGGAGGAGAAAATAGAAGGTTGTATAGAGAACTTCAATTTGCTTATATTATGACAGATGACAAGAACCCTACAAACCATCCCTTGTATGCTGGTGATAAGGACTTGGGTACTTGTATGTTACATTTTAGTGATGATGATAATACTGTTGGTTTGTTACAGGTTGAAAAGGAACAGGCAGTTAAATGCAGTAGGGAACAGGAAGATGAACTTTGGCAATTATACTTTGATGGATCATCTTGTAAGGAAGGTGCTGGAGCAGGGGTTCTTTTAATATCTCCCGATGGTGAAACAGTAAAGCTAATGTACAAATTAGAATTTATTACCACCAATAACACTACTGAATATGAAGCTTTGTTGTTATGTTTGAAGGCTGCTAAAGATTTAGGCATTCAACAGATTTCTATATATGGTGACTCCGAGTTGGTTGTTCAGCAGGTGAGGAACAACTATCAAGTGAAACAAGATTTGCTGAAAGTCTACCGAAATGAGGTATGGGACATGATTGACAATTATTTTATAGCCTTTAACATTACCTATATTCCTAGGGACCATAATTAGACTGCTGATTCATTGGCCTTAGCAGCTACACATTTTAGAATTCCCAAAACCACACAACTAAAGTATCCTATTGAGGTTAGGTACAAACCTTTTGTGCCTGATAATGTAAAGCAGTGGAAACTTTTTGAAGATGGCATTGAAATAAAAATATTTTTGGAGCTTACAGACGAGTTTTCTAATTCCCTGATTGATCAAGAAGAAGATGATGAGGATGAAGATGTTGAAGAGATTTCTGAAAATGAAATTGTTGGCCACAAGATTATTGAACTAAAAGGTAATTTCATCCCAAAAGGTTTGGTGCCTTTAGAAAGGATATTTTCAAAAGATGATACACCTTTAAAACCTGTTGTACAGTCTTCAAAAGAGAATGTGGTGGATTGTAATATTGGTGCTGCAAAACATCCTAGAATGGTGAAGATTTCAAAAGCACTCACAACAGAACAGAGAAACAGGTACATTAAGTTTTTAAAGGAGCATGTTAATGTCTTTGCATGGTCTTATGAAGAATTGAGAACATATAATACTGGGATTATACAACATAAAGTACCTTTAAAACCGAATGTTAAACCTTTTCGACAGAAATTGAGGAGGATAAATCCAACTTTGTTTCCTGTTATTGAAAAAGAAGTGAAGAAGTTATTAGAAGCTAGGATCATTGTTCCTCTTAGGTATTCTTCATGGGTTGCTAATTTAGTTCCTGTTAGGAATAAAAATGGAGAAATCAGACTGTGTGTTGACTTTAGAAATCTGAATAGGTCTTCATTGAAGGATAATTATCCTCTACCTAAAATAGAACAAATATTGCAGAAGGTAGTTGGGGCACAAAGGATTTCTATGGTTGATGGCTTTTCGGGATATAATCAAATTGCTATGCATCCCGATGATAAAGAAAAAACAGCTTTTACTACTCCCTGGGGAACTTTCATGTATGATAAAATGCCTTTTGGTTTAATGAATGTTGGAGCAACTTTTCAAAGAGCTATGGATATAGCCTTTGTTGGGGAAAGAGACAAGTTTGTAGTGATTTACTTAGATGATATCACCATCTTTTCTCAATCAGATGATGAACATCTAAAACATTTCAAACAAACTTTTCTAAAATGCAGAAAATATGGTTTATCTTTGAATCCAAAGAAGTCACACTTTGCTGTACATGAAGGTAAACTATTGGGTCATTTAGTTTCAGCTGATGGTATAAGGATTGATCCAGAAAGGGTAAAAGCAATACTGAAAATAAGTCTGCCAAGGAGTAAAAAAATGTCCAATCTTTCATTGGTAAAATCAACTTTCTGCGTTGGTTTATACCAAATTTTGTTGAGACTATCAAACAGATTACAGCCATGCTAAAGAAGGATCAAAATGTCAAGTGGACTACAGAAGCAAAGAACTCATTCTAGAAAATTAAGATGGCTCTTACTGAAGCTCCAGTATTAGTAAGTCCATATTTTACAAAGGAATTTCTAACCTTTTCTTTTGCATCTGAAGATACATTAGCTTTTGTTTTGTTACAGAAGAATAAGCATGGTCTTGAACAGCCTATTGCATTCTTCAGCAAAACTCTTAGAGATTCTGAATTAAAATACAGCATCTTAGAAAAACAGGCTTACTCTTTGGTAAAAGCTTTGAAATTTTTCAGAATTTATGTTTTGCATTCCAAAGTTATTGCATATGTGCCTAATGCTACTATAAAAGATGTTTTGACTCAGCCTGACAGTGAGGGAAAAAGAGGAAAGTGGATTGCTAAAATCATGGAGTATGATGTGGATATCAGACCTACCAAGTTAGTAAAGGGAGAAGGTTTAGCTAAGATGTTAGCTGAATCAAATTGCCAAGCTTTTGGATTGCATTTGATGGCAGAGCAACCAGCACAGGAAGAAAATCAAGTAGAGCTGGAGAAATAGAAGATTATGGATTTCTATTCAGTATCCACGTGGTATGCAGACATTGTATATTTTCTGTCGTATCTGCAATGCCCTGAACACTTAGATAAAAAATTTGTTGGATCTTTGAAGTTAAAAACTACTAAGTACTGTTTGGTAGAACAACAACTATTTTGGAAAGATCTAGGGGGTATTCTACTCAGATGCTTAGATAAACCTAAAATTGAAGGAGTGATTTTTGAATCTCATGAAGGTGCTTGTGGAGGTCATAAGTACTGGAAGGAAACATCATACAAAATTCTAAGAGATGGATACTATTGGCCCTCTTTATTTTCAGATGTATATCAACATGTAAGAGCATGTATCCCTTGTCAGAAATTTTCTGGAAAACAAAAGTTGTTGACATTACCTTTAAAACCAATTACAGTAAGTGCCCCTTTTCAGCAGTGGGATCTGGACTTTATAGGAGAGATAAATCCATCTTCCTCAGGACAACATAAGTGGATTTTGACTACAACTGATTTCTTTACTAAGTGGGTGGACGCTATCCCCACAAGGAATGACACAGATAAGGTGATTATATATTTTATTGAAGAAAATATTCTCAGTGGGTTTGGGTGTCCATAGAGAATATTAACAGATAATACAAAGGCTTTTAAGTCTAAGGCAATGGGGGCATTTTGTGAAAAGAATGGCATCTTGTTGAAACATTCAACTCCTTACTATCCTCAAGGTAATGGTTTAGCTGAGTCCTCAAATAAAAATATCATTTAGAGTATCAGAAAATTGCTGAAGCATAATAAGAGATCATGGGATTCTATGCTAAACTATGCATTATGGGCTGACAGAATAACAGTTAAGTAAGCAATTGGAACTTCTCCTTTCCAATTAGTGTATGGTACAGATGTAGTTTTTCCTGTTCAGTTGGGTATTCCAGTGATGAAGTTTTTTCAGGATTGTTAGGAAGAACCAAATGATATGCAGAGAAGGATTTATGCAATCATAGAGCTGCAGCAAAATAGAGAAAAAGTGGAAGAAAAGGCACAGCTATACAAATTGAAGATTAAAGAAAGATTTGACAGGAAGATCAAAGATAATACTTTTTCAATAGGAGAATGGTTCTGAGATGGGATGCTAGGAAAGAGCAAAAAGGAAAACATGTTAAATTTGATAACCTCTGGTTTGGCCCTTTCCTAGTATCTAAGTTTTTGGAAAACAATACTTTTGTTCTACAGACCTTGGCGGGTGAGGAATTGTCAAGTCCAGTTAATGGACGATTCCTCAAGAATTTCTACAGTTTTTGAAGTGGATTTTAGTTTTCATTGTATATACCGGTGTGAGTAAATATAATAAGGACTCCATAACCCAATGGAAATTTTGCAGATTAGCAGGTGGCAGTACAGAAGGCACTGGTCTACAGGTTCTTGAAGCCTCACAGGGAGTACTTCATCCCACGGCAGGAGCCAGATGTTAGGTCATGATTTTGTCTTCCTTTGTTTCATGCTTTTTATTTATGTTTTTGAACCTTGCTATTACTTTTTTGTTTCTAGAAATTTTGTTGATAGAGATAATTTTGATTTTAAACTTTTAATTTTTATGATTTTTTATTTTTTAAGCTTGTTTTTACAAATTTTGCTTTAATTTCATAATTCAGGGGTTTTATAAGGCATATATGGATTAATGAGGTTTATAAATAGCATTAAGGTTAAATTAGACCCATAAACCAAGTTTTAACTCTTATTATTGGCTTAATCATGTGAAATCATTTGATTGGACTTTCGTGTAGCACAAGACCAAAATAGATACACTAGAGCGCTACAAGAAAATCGCGAATGCTAAAATCATCATTTTTCGGTCCAATTTATTTGGGATTCTTATCTCTGAGGTGTCAATCATATTATTTGATGAAGTTGATACGTGTCCTCCATGGTTTAATCATTAAAACGGGTGGATGATTATCATAAGGGCAAGATCGTGGCGATTTCATGCAGAGCAGGTAAAATGATGACAGTGAGTTGAATGAGACAAAGCTTTTTGGCAATATGTTTCTTATCTAAAGGACATAAAGAATATTAAAGATCGTGATGAGAAGACAGTGCTGAGAATTCAGGATTTTTCAACTGAACGAGAAATTAGGGCTTTTCAGCAGCGGTTGTTTGGAGTGGTCTATATGGTTAGAGACAGGTGGAGCATGCAATTCGACACTTAACCATTGAAATAACTACATTCAAACGCTCGTATTGGTCTTATAAATAGGTAGCCCGCATGCCATTGCTAGGGTTTTCTAAATTTGGGGCTTTTCTGAAGAAATCATTAATGATAAAATTCGAAGGCAGAATATGAGTTTTTCACCTAATACATTTTAAATGATGAATTATTAGCAAATAATTTCAAAGTATTCATCATTTAAACAATAAATTCATAAGCAGAGCTTGTTGGAGTTTTTTGAACTGTATGCTAGGTCAGTCTGTCATGATTTGAAGATATTTAGATTGTGGCATATCGACGGGAGCTATTAAACCTTAGTAAAAATGAAGAAAAGTGGAAAAACAAACAGGGTAGAGCCCTCAAACCTAGGGTGGATGAAGAATTTTCCACAATGTGCTCAATTATTTTCAAATGCAGGATGGTTAACATTTTTCAAAAAGATTGAAGGATACGATGCAGAGGTGTCTTATAAATTTGCTCAATGCTTAGACAAAGACATTGTGTCTTTTGACACCTTACAGTTCAAATTAACTAAGGAATTGATAGCTGAGGCAACAGGGATCTTAAACGAGGGAGAATTATGGTTTAAAAAGGTTCCATTCACCTTCAATGCACAAAAGTATTTGCTTCCTGGTGTGATTGCGGATTGGGGAAAAGGTGTTCCAATCCATAACTTCAAACCTAAATGGATTGAGCCCATTAAAGTCTTACAGAGTTATGTTACTTGTGAGGGTAGATATGCTTTTGTTTTCAAATACCACTTTAGGTTTCTTCAACATCTTAGTGATGAGTCCAAAATGAACTTAACTTTCTTTATTTCTGAAAAGTCTGCAAAAGATGTCATGCAAAGTTAAAGAGCACCAAGATCATACAAAGCAGTCTATTTTCCATCATGGAGTCATCAAGCTTATCATAAGCACTGTCTTGCAGAGTAGGGGAAAGACTTGGGAGTATTTCATTTTTTTGTCAGGTTTTAAAACTGATCAAGAGGGACAGTCTCACATAAGACAAGCAGATAAAGGGCAGACTTTGATTAAGAAGCTCAAGCGAAAGGTAACAGTCAAAAATGAAGAGAAGGTGACACCAGAAGAAGCTTCAAACCTTGAAAATAAAAATTCTGAATGTGAACAACAACTTAATGACAATGAAAATAAGAATTTACATTCAGAAATTAAGGAAGTCAAGCATGTTGAAGATGTTGTACCTATAGAGACAATTCCAGATGAAAAAGAAGGTATTGAAGTGCAAAAACAAAGCCCTATCACAGTTTTATCAGAAGATGAGAAATGCCTATTTGATGATGATGATAAAATTCCAGTCACTAATGTAACTAGGGTTTCTGCTGATCAAAAGCTTCACAGCCATTGTGATGAGGTAGCACTATCAAAAAGAAAGAAAATAAAAGTTGCTGAGTTTGCTTCAATTACTCATCAGGGTAAGACTATCAAGATGTTGGGGGAGATTGTTGTTTTTTGGAGACCTAAAACCAGACCTAAGAATAAACTTAGACTGAACATGAAAAAGTTGTTGAATCCTAAATTGACCAAAGAAAAAGTGATAGTAATAGAGGATTCATCTTTTGAAGATAAATTGGATGAAAGGCCAAAAGAATCAAAAAGAAAATCTGACATGACTGATACCAAGATCTCTGATATATTTTTAGATATTCGAAAGCAAATGATACAAGAACAACAACTAAATGAGATAAAGATTTCTTGTTCAGAGAAGAAGGAGACAGTTGAAGAGGAAGCTCCATGCAATGCTGAAAATGAAGAATTTCCAAAGTTTCCTGTAACTTCATCGGAACTCATGGAAGAGGATGAGGAAATTTATAAAAAATTAAAGATCCCATGGATACCTGAGGGGCTGCAAACATCAACAGGAGACAAGTGTATTGATTCAGAACAAGAGAATTTACAAAGAAGTATAAAACAATATAAGTGTCAGGTTGAGTACATGCAGGAAACTAATGATGGCTTAGTCATTGCAAACAGAAAGCTCAGAGAGGATTTGGAGGAAGTAAACAGTCAGTATCAAGAGTTAATTATAGTTTCAAGAGAAGCACTAAAAAGAAAAAGGCAAACAGAAAGACAGTTTACAGAGTTGAAGCAAACCATCCAGGACCTGCAACAACATAATGAAGAGCTAACAAGGAAGATTACAAATATGGAGACAGATCAATCGAAGGCAAGAAGAAAAGCTCAAGCCTTGAAAGGGATTGCCTTACTAGCTGAAGCAGCTAAGGATCTGTAAAGTTAGTTAAGATAATCAGTTATTAGTTAGGTTTGAAAGTTACTTTATTTTTGTAAGTATTATTTAGATGAAACTATTCGATGGGTAGACTAAAAAACAGTTAGGGTTCAGTTACTTAACCAATTTTGGAGAATAGTATAAATGAAAGTCTCAAAGAAGACAAATGGTTCGATTTTTTGCTGACAAGGGGAGGTCATCGGACTTGTTTATGAGCTAAGTAAAGACTCTTATGTGTATTTTGAAAACTGAATTATGAAATATATGCTCTATATGCCCTTCAGTTTATTCTCTGGTTTCATTTATATCTCGTTTTAGTTACTTAGCTGGTAAATTCATTACTTGTTTAATGTTTTTATGCTTGGAATGCTTGCCATCTGTGGGTGAAATTCAGTATTGTGTTTTCTGTTGGATTATGGTTTATATGTTATGCATCTCAGCTATTCAATGCTCATGATTTAGTGTTTACTTTGGTTTTATGAATGTATGCCCTCTTTTCTTCAAACTCCTCAACCAAAAAACCTTGAAAACCCTAAAAACCCTATTTTATTTTATTGAGATTATTGAGATTGTGTTGGCTTGTTCTCTTGTAGTCTGGGAACAATTTTTGGCATTAACACTCTGTAAAACTATGTAAATAAATCTTCATAATTTTAGGAAGATTTATTTGATGCTAAGACAATCCTCCTATCAAACACACATGATTATTTCCTATAAAAACAAAACCATTGCAAAAAAATGGAATATGACCTAATCAGTTTAGGTTTATGAACTAAAATATATACATTATGCATCGAAGGGCAACTAATGTACTATGCATTAGAGGTATAGTGTGCTAGTGTCATGACCATAAATGACATGCACATAACCTCGTTTACAACAAATTAATGTAAACACAACTAGCCACCAACAACCTGGAAGTCACCAAGTTAGTGATGTATGCACTGATATATCTCTACACATATGTAACCTAACCCTCTCCCACAACACTATGCACGAGATAGAGGATTTGGGGAAAATCTTCCCCTCTCCTAGACAACTATATAATGAACTAAATATCCTCCTCTGTGAGTTGGTACCATAGATCGAGATTGACCTTGAATGCTTACCTAACATGATTCCATCGATAAATAAACTTCATCAACAAGTGTGTGTTCCCCTTTAGAGATGTATCATAATCATAAAACTCAAAGAGGCTAACATTTGTCAAAAGGGCATGAGTTCATGTTGTAATAAGGATAGGGTACATATCATTCTACCTCTCTCATGCCTTCCACTTATGTACAAAGTTGCACAGTTTGATTTGTTGCTATTGTGGTTTTCGTTTAAATCATTGTCTTTGATTCACATACAATTTCAATAGGCACTTGTGCACACACAAAGATAGATATATAGTTAACATAAAAATAAATAAATAAATAAAATCTATAATAAATTACAACTCTTATTTATTAAAAAATGATTTATTTTTTTCAAAAAAAAAAGTGTAAAACACTCTAGTGTATCTTAAAACTAAAGATATAGCATCTACACCACAAATTAATCACAAGCACATTGTATGTGGTGCTCCTTATTAAATTTATTACACTGGTAAAATTGATAAGGTTTTCATTATTATCATTAATAGGTGTGCCACTTGTATAGGGGTGTTGACTCCTAGATGGTGCACCTTGTATGTTCAAACACATTACCAACAACTCATCTGTACATTTTAAAACACATCATTAAGTTTGGAATAAACGTGCACTTAGAGTGTAAAAGAGCAATGGTAATGATGCTTCCTTGAATTCACAAGAGCACCAACAAAAACATGTAATTGTAAATGTTTAGTAAAGCATGTTGGTGTGCTTGGGTATGTATGGAGGCATCATTGATAGTGCCTCCACATTTCCTAGACCATCAACAAGCCTGAGATATTTTTGTATGTATAAAGCTCTTGGTGGTGCATTTATAATATCGAGAAGCACCGAGTGCAGCGCCATCTAATATTATAAAGAGCACTGACAAAATGGGGGAATCGTATTTATTGTTTATGTTCAACAATGTGCTTATGATGTACAAGAGCACAAGCAGAGGTGTTATTTTTTTTGTATGCAAGTAGGTCCTTCTATTACCAGTAATATTCAAACACATAGACATTTACATAAAAAAACCAAGCTCTCCCATCTCTAGGAAAACAAGCTTGGAGATCATTCTAGCCGTCTCCCTCGAAAGGAAACAAGACTGAACCAGAATGATCGAGAAGTTTTAAATATTCTTAACGAGGTATCAGTCAAAAAATTATTAATAACCGAACCAGTTTGCTAAAACCAAAGACAAAAGACAGACAGATAGTTCAAAGAAACCTAATCATTCAAACAGATGCTCATGAGGCTCAAGATTTAACCCCAGCTTCTTAGCTATTTCAGATTGATTATCCATGACTTTATGCAGGATCAGCATCATTTGATCTTGCTGCAGAAGAATTTTCCTATGCTGCTCATCCTTTTCGACTAACGTTTTTCCAAGTATGAATTTTTGTGACCATTGAAGCTCCAACAACTTATGGTATAAGGTGAGCCTACCCCTGGAGGTGCCGGGATCAGGGATAATCTCTTTAAACTCCTTCCTAATTTATTCCAGATCACGGCAGCCACATTCCATTGCAACCTCCTGCTCGGCTTCGTGAATGGTTGCTCGAATTGAGTCAAGGAATTATTTCTGGAACTTCTTGTTTTCTTCCACAATCATCTTTGGAAGCGCAATGGGGGAGCCATTGGCTTGTGCATGTCAAAACCCTGCAAGGATAAAGTGGAACGGGTGCACCTGCGAGGGGGCATGGTGACTAGTAGCGAGGCCGTAAGAGAGAACAGAAGGGGAGTGAGGCAGCAATAGGAACAATCACCCATGACCAGAGAGGCTATGGAAATAGGAACAGACAAGAACAATGCGATGGAAACTGGAACAATCACATGCATCCCAACAGAGGGGGAGGAGAACCCTGCCACTACCAGAGAGGAGGCTCCAACAAGAGCAGGCAGCTTGAAGAAAACAGGCACAGAGAACATAAAAAAGAAACCCGAGCAAACAGGAAGCTACGCANCCCCTGCCACTACCAGAGAGGAGGCTCCAACAAGAGCAGGCAGCTTGAAGAAAACAGGCACAGAGAACATAAAAAAGAAACCCGAGCAAACAGGA
The DNA here is from genome assembly GCA_001517045.1 of Pseudotsuga menziesii. Taxonomy (NCBI): domain Eukaryota; kingdom Viridiplantae; phylum Streptophyta; class Pinopsida; order Pinales; family Pinaceae; genus Pseudotsuga; species Pseudotsuga menziesii. The sequence continues at coordinate 23,078 of LPNX010623040.1, forward strand.
AGCTACGCATAGCAAGGACTTACCTTGCACAGACATCCAACAAAAGCCTCTGAAGCATGCCAAGGGTGCAGCCAAAGCGAGAGCAGAGCCTTCTACACGGCCTAAAAGGAGTAACCAGTGAACTGTGAATGATGGTCGATGGTGAAGCCTTTAAAGCACATATCCCTGAGATGATGAGCCGTCGTGATAGAGAAATGTGTGTCCTTCTTCAAACTCATTCCACTACCTTTCATAATGCTCCCAATTTGTGAAATGGTAACGGTGGCCTAATGGTTTGTACTGTCATCATGCCAGTCCATAATAACCTTGTAGAGAGGCGAGATGGGTAATGCCTTCTGCACATGTGAAAGGTTATATCGCATGCCCCTGTGGTGAGTTGTGGGCGCAAACGATAACACTGCTTGCCACGTGTCCCTCATCTTCTCCCGAATCCACGCCATGTATCACCCGCAGTGGGGGAAGTAGAGGTGTTATTGAACATTTATAGACACCCCATAAATTATAAGAATATGTTTGATTTAAGCAAAACTATCCAATGGTCTTGATGTTTAAGAAGGCACCGCTAATGGTGTCCCCATACATTTCTTAGAGCACCAATAAGTCTAAGATATTTTATTTATTTAAAAATTCCTCAATGGTGCATTTATAATATCAATAAACATTGAGTACAATGCCACCTAATATTATAAAGAGCATCAAACAAATGCAAATTTTGAAATTGTTTTTACTGTTTTATTGGTTCACTCAACATAAAACGGTGCACCGCATAGTTTGGTGCGAGCCTAATGGCTTGAATGAATCATGCAATTAAGCAAATTCTACATTTTAAACCACTAAAAATGTAAATGAGGAGGTAACATACAATTTAATTGGTCTCTTCCCTATCAAGGAGGGATAGTTGCCACATAAATAATAATAAAAATGAAATATGATCATTTTGTAAAAGTAAAAAATGAACCAAATCAATTAGCAAAGCAAAGGATTTGAGGAATCCAACAACACATTAACATCGACAATGGGGTGATTGTACAAGGATGGTGGGCACTAGTGCTTGTATGGTTGGAAGGGTTGAAAGAAATATAAATATGAAATTTCAGTTTGGTATTTTTTTAGCCCTACCTTGGTGCACTTGACAATCAAAGGTACTGACATGTTTAAGTGTTCCTAGCACACTATTAGTTTTTTTTTTTTAATTTGTGGATCTATATTCATTGGGTTCACTAGTGAGTGTATGTACTATTAAGCACAACATTTCTTTTCTTTTCTTTTTTAAATAAAACCCCATAATGCCTAAACATAATTCAATGCTTCATCCATATTGATGCTCTACTGCACTTATTGTCTAATGATGCATTAATGTCTATGGTATCACAAAATATTGAAACATTTTCCAATGCATTTATCGAAGGAAAGCACCGGGACAACTTATATGGATGCACACTGATAATAAAACCAATATTGCATATCAAAATGTCTAAACTCATTTGGTGCATTGTATATAGTAGCTCACTAGTGCACTTATAAGTTTTTGACGCACCAATTAGAGTTTGTTTAAAACTGAAATAAACCCAGTTTTTCCCACATCTTAGTTATAACAATATTCAAGGCACTTGGTTATTTAATGCACCGATGCACCATATATATAGGTCTATCAATGCTTTTTTATGTAATTTAAGGTTGTCGATAGAAAAAACATCCACTAAAACCTTTGGCCATCCACCTACTATAAATAGATAAGGACAATTTTTTTGGAACAAGTTTCACGAAAAATCTCCAATAAAATGTATTTTCTTTGTGGTGTTTCTAAATGACAAAAGCTATTTGATAAACACAATAGATTTTATTATGCATTTTTTTTATCCAAAAAAAAACTATACTTTAATTTCAAAGTATGTGTACATATGGACAAAAGCTCTATGCCCAATAAAATGGCAACAAAGTTTTGGACCCAACAAGAACCACCAAAAACACTACAAAAAAAAAGAGCCCACAGATACATCATAAACTGAGGATCCAAACAAAAATTATACAACACACAAACAAAATGAAAAAAATTAAACATACATATATCCATTGCTCAAGTAATCAACCATTATGTTACGGAGAAAATCACTACCTCTCATATCAATACAAATACAAAAAAAGTAACAAATATATCAAAACATAACATAAAATATTAGAACTTATTTTTAGCGGAAAACCCACCTTCAATCAAGGAAAGCTCACCACACATAGGAAATCTCAACAAACTTCGCCACATTTCGTAATTCGGTAGGTCGAGCAAACCGTCAGCCAAACATCCAAGCCAGAATATGTCTCAACAAAAGTAAATCCAAGTAAATGGAATGAAATCGATTTAGCCCCACCAATAAACCATCATATCATTAACATCATAATATATTAAAACTTAACGAACATAACATAACATATTAACATATTAGAAAACATAATATATTAAAACTTACACAAGATGGCAAACCAGCAAACCAAATGTCAAAACCAATATCAAAAAAATAAAACAATGTCTTTGAAGGACATCTTTAAAAAGATGCATCATGGCAGATAGCTCTAGCATATTAAAGGTTCCTGGATTGCTCGAGGAATATTAGAAAAGGACATTCTTATTCTCTAATAATGATATGAAAAAGTTATAATATTCTTTAGAGATCTATACATTTGTGGTGGGGCATACGATATGTACGTATAAGGACTATAGGTAGAGGCTCCGTTTTCGTATACAATTTACACGGATTTTTCAATTGATTAAGGTTAATTAATTTAAATATATCCAATTGGTACGTGTCAATTTGAAATAAGAGAATCGTGTTGTCGAACATATTTTTCTCAACGTACTTGCGCTTTCACCGGGAAAAAGTTGTGGCCCTTATCACAAATGTCCCAATTTACGAGAGAGTTCGATATACTCTTATTCCATTGTAAAGATATTATCATGAAAGTGGAAGGTCATAGATGCTCACTACCTTTGCCTCATGTAGTTGTTTGTTTGGAGGAAATCAAGATAGGATTGAATTGTAAATTTAGTGAACATTTTGGATTTGAATTTGAGTTCGTAATATGCCAAGTTTAAACTCATAATAATAATTTCAATCTTTTCAAAATTGAAATTTTTTTTTTTCCACTCAGGAAAGAATTTTTTTTTTTGGGAGCGATCTGGCCGACATGAGATCCAAGGCGTGAAGGCGTAAGCGTTCTGGCCCTTGCTAAACCAAAGGCTGGCGATCCAAGGCGTGAGAAGATCTGGCTGCGATCTTCTGGGCTGGATAGTGGGACCTGAGGCCGTTCCATCTGAATATGCATTGAGGCTAGCCCGGATCGGGTGAGGCAGCACGATGGGGGAGAAAGTAGGCGGTGACTTGCCGCATACTCGCTCAGAAGCCTTTATTAGGCTTATTACTAACCATGCCAAGCGAACAGGAAAGAGAGAACTTCCGAAATTCGTAAAAAGAATTGAAGACGTGCCGGAGGTAGCCCTCCCCCCGGAAGAAACGATTCGGGTTGCCTTGTCACTGGCAGATCAAGCTTTGATTGGGGAATTCACAGGGCTCTGGCCCTCGCCCAAAACCACAGATAGCTGGGTCCAAAGGAATTGGCGACCACTAATATCTAAAAACGTAGCCTCTTACTCCATCGGCAGGGGATACTTCCTCTTCGATTTCGAATCCAAAGATGACAAAGATCTAATCTTCAGGAACAGGCCCTACTTCATGGGGCCGCAAGGTCTCTATCTCAATGGGTGGACCCCGGATTTTGACCCTGAAGTCGATACCCCGAAAGCTGTTCCAGTCTGGGTCAGACTGCCCAATCTCCCTATGCACTGCTGGAACCCCAAATCCCTACACGCTATAGGGAACGCATTGGGGAAATACATAGACATGGCTAGTCCAAAGGACCAATACGCCTGTGCCCGCATCTGCGTTGAGGTCGACCTCGAAGCTGGACTGCCAGAAGCAATAAACCTAACGGTGGGGAACTGGTCCCACATCCAAAAGCTGGACTACGAACAGCTTCCCTTCAAATGTAGAGAATGCCATGAATACGGGCACTTCATCCGAAACTGCCCTAAAACACCCGAGAGCCAACATGAGAAGGGGGAAGGATGGCATAGGGTGAACAGATCTAGATCCAAAAACCAAATCGGAGCAGGCCTTAAGAAGGGAGAGGGGAGCGAAGAAAGAACTAGTCCTTTCGAAAAAATCCAAGAGATCTCCAAGACTATAGAAACTGCGGAAGCAAGGGATGACACTAATGACACAAAAGACAGATCTAGCTATGAAGAAAGCAAAGAGCCGGATGTAGTCCTCTCAGACCATGGGAAAGACAATGAGGAAGGATTAACAGGGACAAAAGAAGGAGAAGGCCAGGGGAAATCTGAAGAAGAACCTGACTCATAAGAGGAATAAGAGGAGGAGGGGGGAATCGAAATTACGACCCCAAGAATGGCCAAAACAAAAGGGAGAAAATCTAGAAAAGAAATGTAGGAGCAGGCAACATACAAGGATAAGCTGCAGGGATCCCAGCTAACCCTGGAAAAGCTGCTGAAAAATCCAAGAAGTACCCGCCAGCATGGGCATGCCCCAAAAGGGATGCCTATGGCCACCAAAAGTAAGTAATGAAAGCAATTTCCTGGAACTGCAGAGGACTCGGAAGTAAAGGCAAGGAAGAAGCTATGCTAAATCTAATCTCCCTTCACCAACCGGACATCTTGCTGATCCAGGAAACCAAGATGGAGGAAGTTGCATTCCTCCAAGTCAGTAAAAAATTTTGGAAAAAAAAGGGGTCCGCTGCTTTAAGTTCTAGGGGAGCATCCGAGGGTATAGGAACTCTATGGGACGATGGAAAATATGAAGCTGTGGCCATCAAAAACAACACTCACTGGCTCCTCACTGTGCTGAGGCAAAAAGACTCCAACTCCCTGGTAAGTATTTTCAACATATATGTACCTAATTCTTATGGCGAAAAAATAAACTGTTGGACCCTTCTCTGTGAAGAAAGGAGTAATCGACAGGGTAATGTTATTCTGGCCGGGGACCTGAATGTCACCCTCAGTGAGGATGAAAAGAGAGGGGGCTTAAGAACCAGAGACCCCATCATAGAAATTGTGGAAGAAACCATCATGGCCTGGGACCTCATTGACATTAAGCCGACTACAGGGAAATATACCTTGAACAATAGGAGGATCGGTCCCGGGCACATTGCTGCCAAACTCGATTGCTTCCTGGTTCAGGGCACCTTTCTCCTGTAGGGCCTGAATATGATATCCAAAATCTTACTTTTCAGAGGCTCCGATCATAAGCCCATCCTCCTGGAAATGGTGAAAGAAAAAAATTTGGGCCCTATCCTGTTCAGATTTAATCCCGTGTGGGCCAATCATGATGAGTTCTTAAAAATTGTATCAGAGTCATGGGCTCAACCTGTTACAGGCTCTCCCTTCTTTGTATGGGAGGAGAAGCTGAGAAAGCTCAAGAAACATTTGAAGAGATGGGCCAAATCGCTCCCTCACCCAAATCACGCCAAGCTCCAAGCTGTCCACGCGCTGGAGTCTCACTAGGCTGATATGGAGGACAAAATTGTGTCTCTTAATGATATAGAAAAGGAGACTTCACTTCAATTGGAACTTCATGCGGCCTGTAGACAAGAGGCTAAGTGGTGTTGAATCAAATCAAGATGTAAATGGCTGAAGGATGGAGATAAAAAATCCAGCTTCTTCCACAAACTGACTGAGACTAGAAAAAGCTATAACAGTGTTCACGAGATTCAGGTAAACGACAGGGTAATAAGCAACTTTGAGGAAATGAAAGTTGAAGCCACCAATTACTTCAGCGACCTGTTCACTGATTAGCCTACTCCATATGACGCCCAGCTCTTGAATCTGGTCCCCATGACAGTTAAGAGCAAAGACAACGAAATCCTGAAGAGAATTATCACGCTGGAAGAGCTAAAAGAAGTAATCACCATCATGGAAGAGGACAGAGCCCCAGGACCAGACGGGTATAACGTCAATTTTATCTCAATATGCTGGGACATTATTAAAAAAGATTTACTAAAAATGGTTAGAAAATCTCAGAATTGTGGCAAGATTGGAGGTAATACAAACTCAGCCTTCTTGGCCCTCATCCCCAAGGAGAAAAATGCCAAGTCCTTTGACAGGTTCCGACCAATCTCACTGTGTAACATAGGTTACAAAATTATTACCAAGATCATGGCCAACAGGTTAAAACATATATTACTTGATATCATCCCGGAGAACCAAGGTGGATTCATAAAAGGAAGGAAGATTTGGGATAACATCATCTTAGTGCAAGAAGCCATCCACTCAAGCCTGAAAAACGGAGATAAAGGTATGGTGGTGAAACTAGATCTGGCAAATGCCTTTGACAGAGTCAGCCATCCTTTCCTCTTCCAAGTAATGCTGAGATTTGGATTTGCTCCTGAATTTGTCTCCTGGGTCAAGGCCTGCATCAGTAAGCCATGGATCGCCCCCCTCATTAATGGAAGAGCTGCTCCATTTTTTCAAGCTACGAGAGGACTGAGGCAAGGATGCCCGCTCTCCCCACTTCTTTACGCTATCCAGGCCTCGGTCCTTAGCTTTCAATTGGAAAACGCCAGGCTAGAGCAGGAGCTTCTAGGATTAAGGCTGGCTAGAGGGATTCAAGATATCAACCATGCACAATTTGTCGATGACACCATCTTGATGGGAGGTGCCAGCCAGATTATTGCAAGCCGATTCAAAATCGAATTGAACCGTTACTGTCTGGCCTCTGGAAGTAAAATCAATTACACGAAGAGTTAGATCTTCGATTGGAACATAAATCCTAGAGAAGTCTTAGATATATCTCGGATTCTAAATATGAATGGAACTGTTAGTTGGGACTCCTTCAAATACCTAGGAGTCCCTATCTTCAAAATTAGATCTAAGTCTTTTGATTGGATCCCCATCGTGGAAAAAATTAAAAAGAAAATTTCAGGCTGGGGGACTACATGGCTAAATCTGGCTGGGAAGGTAGTTTTAGTTAAAGCTGTCCTGAACAATTACTTGCTTTACCAGTGATCCCTCCTCCTTGCTCCTGTCAAAACTATAATTCAAATTGAGGGCTTACTGAGATCCTTTCTCTGGAACGGTGGGAATAATGGAGGTGGCAAAAAGTTCACTCTAGTAAGTTGGAAAACAATCAAGTTGCCAAGGAAAGAGAGAGGCCTTCAAATCAGGGATCTGAAAACTCAAAATTTGGCCATTGGAGCCAAGCTACTCTAGAATATGCTTGACTCTAAACCTTCCTGGTGCAGTAAGGTTCTTAAAGCTAAATATTTCCTGGGAACAAGGCTCAGATGCCTGGAAGGGGAGCAAATGAAAGTCAAGGGATCCCCCATTTACAATCTCTGCAAAAAAACCTTGCCATATTTTATTGAAAAACTGCATTGGATCCCGGGTAATGGGAAAGATATAAAAGTCTGGCAGGACTCGATCCTTGGAAAACCTCCTCCACGACTGCAGCAATGGATGGAGGCGAGGGGACTGAGCACTCTCTGGAGCATATCGGATTGGGAGATGAATTACCCTCAGCGATGGTCAGCGTGGGCTCTACCGAATTGTCCAACAGCGTTGGAGGAAGAAAAAAACCAATTAATCTCCCATCTAGCTGGGATAGCACTGGTTTCCATCAAACAGAAGGACAGGCGAGGCTGGGGCACATGGACAGGCTCCTATACAATGGCTGAAGGGTACGTTGAGTTTGCTGCAAACTACAATGTACCAACGAATCCTGAGATTTGGAACAAGCTCTGGAATAACAGCACGTTGCCTAAAATCAAGGTGTTCAATTGGACATTGATTCACCAAAGTCTGTTAACTGGAGAGAATTTGGAGAAGAGGGGGATAGAAGGCCCCTTCCGTTGTCCTCTCTGCGCTGTGAACTCAGAAACTATTCCCCATCTTTTCCTTAAATGCCCGTATGCCTTATCTATTTGGAAGGAAGTAATGCATTATGGAGGTGAAGGGAAACAATGGGCTAAAAATATTCAGGATCACTTCTTTAATTGGGAAAACAGGTACCAGGGCAAGCTGGCCAAGAAGAAAGGCGTGAAAGCCTGTTGGCTGAAACTACTTAAAATCACTTGCTGGTGCATCTGGATAGAACGAAATCAGAGAGTCTTTCAGAATAAGAGTCAACCGGAGTGGAAGACAGCTGCTAAAATTAACGCTCTTCTTGGTGAGGTGGTAAGAAGAACTAAGATACCGAATAATAAAGCTGAGTTGACAGAAAAAGAAAATATATGGATGCAAAGTCTCAATATTCAGCCAGCGAACAGTATAACTCCCAAAAAGTTGGAGGAATGGGAAATCCGAATGGATAAATCTCAGTTCAAGAATTGGGTAAGAGAGCGTAAAATCTTCAAATTGTTCTTTGATAGGGCTTCAAAAGGAAACCCGGGAAAAGCGGGAGGAGGTGGAGTCGTCATAAATCCAAGAGGGAAAGTTGAAATGGAATACTCTTGGAGTATCAGGCATGATACGAATAATATGGCGGAAGCCTATGGGCTCTGGCAAGGCCTCAAGATGGTTCAAAAACAAGGAGTGGACGAAGTCATGGTAATCGGGGATTCTAGGCTCATTATTCAAGCAATGAATGGGGGGAAAAGGGGCAATAATGAGCGGACTGAAAGACTGATTAAAATAATAAGGTCTATGGCCAAAAGGTTCAGGAAAATAGAATTCTTTCATGTCCTTAGGGAACTTAACGAAAAGGCAGATAGGGCAGCTAATAAATTTATAGCAACAGGGTGCTATGAACTGAATGTTAATTCGGAGATAAGCATGGAAATCCCCCCTTAGTTTGTTGGTCTGTCGATTTAGGATGGAGCACCTTGGAGGATGATTGTATTTTGTATCTTGCTTAGCGTTTTCAGCCAAGTCTTCAATATTAATATAACCGTTTTTGTTATAAAAAAAAAAATATGCCAAGTTTAAACTGATGATGTCATCTGAAACTTTTATAATAGCTGGTATAGAATATGCATTGAATTTTATGTGTATTTAAGGATGTAAGTAAATTAGTTTTTAGTGTTTTAAGTTTGAATCTAAGTATTGGTATAATGGTTGTTTATGTTATCTGAAGTATTTTTAATAATGTTATTGTTTTCGAATATGGTAGGATTGTGGATTTGTTGTTAGATATAATTTTATGTGTATTAATAAGAAAAACATATTAATAATGTTATTGTTTCCGTAGGATTTTGGATTTGTTGTTAGATATAATCTTATGTGTATCAATAAGAAAAACATATGAAGATTCTCTAAAATATTTCTTATAGATATCGAATTTCTGATTAATGTATGTATACATATATATTTATATGTGTATATATATGTATATTTATGTGTATATATGTGTGTACATATACATATTTTTAATGTATACACACGTGTGTGTATATATATATATATAATGTGCACATTCCAATTTTGTTGTATGTACTTTATCATTGTGCAAACACTTCAACATATACATATATATACCTAGACATTCTATACACATCCATAATCATTATAAAATTTTAATTAACACAAATAAAAATACGAACAATCACTTTATCAATAATGTAAAACTAAATCAATGAACTTTTTTATAACTTAAATATATTTTATACAATAATACATAATAATAAAAAACTATTTTTTTTCATTTATATTACTTTCTATTATCAATATAGATTCATTTTAACTATGGCTCTACCAAGCACCCCCGAGGGATCAAGTTCTTTTAAGATGCAATTGCTTTTTAATTTACAAGAATGTCTAATAATTATTCCTACTTGGAGGGAAATGGCCAACTTGCTTAAGTAGTTTTAAAATGGGGTAAATATTAGTAGAAGAATGAGTTGAGTAACATTAATAATCATATAATCAAATAGTTTTCCAAAAATTGTTTTACTTTTCTTTTTTTTAAACTAATAATGAATATTAAGAGTAGTTAATGAGTAAAATAATCCATACAAAATTTTAAAATCTAGATTTCCAAAATAAATTGGAATTTGAAAAACGTTTTACCATTAAAAGAATATTTTAAACATTTATCCAAATGTTTTTGAGAAATGACTTGTTTTTCTGTATAACTAAAAATGAACATTTACATGTTAAGGTTAACCTTGACTTGGGAATGAGCAAGGATGTAACTGGTTTAAGGCACATGGTTTTAGTGGCCCGTGATTTCTCTCTAGTTGTATTTGCATTTAAAGAACCTTATAAATATGGTTGTAATATTCCATTGTAGTGTGTCAAAGTGAGCACGAGAGATTGATATATAATTACATAAATGTGTTTTACAATTTAGCTAATTTAAAATTAAATTTTGTATGTTCTTGGTTTTATAATTTTTCTTTTACTATTAAAGTCAATTGAATTTTACTACTCACTTTGTAAGATAGTGACTATTGTCCTAATATGGTTGTATATTTATATGAGCATAATGTTTTCTAAATTTTTTATTTTTTTTAATTATAAGCCGAGATGTTATAAGTTTTTTTATTTTTTACTTTTTATTATTTTTATTTTTATTGAGCTCACATGTGCCACCTCAGGGTTACAGATAGGACATATCTCTCCCATTTGAGTTGTAGAAAGCTCCTCTCGGTGCAACAATTTAACCATTATATGAACACATCTTACAATATGGGCATCTTATTTGTTTATTTTCATGCCTATAATCTTGTCATGGGTGAAACTTACATCATAAAAACATAATCACTTTACTAAATTTGCATAAAACTATAATAAAACTTGAAACATAATGAACTTTTTCACTTAAAACTTGTACAAATGAGCTCAACATGTTAATGTTAATAGTGCATTGTTTAAGAACATGTACATTAAGTTACAACTAAACAACTAGGTGCTGGACCATCTCGTTGAGCGATCTGAGCTTGCTGCGAGGAGATCAGTGATCTGAGCGTTCTGCTCGAGCCTCATCCCTGGAGCGACCTGCACGAGGGAGACCTGCTCGTTGCCAGAGGAGCTAGGCTTGAATTGAGACTGATTTGGATTGTGGGCTGCCAAAGGTGGCGTGATTGCTGCCGGAGGCCATCCTGGCAAAGCTGGAGGTCAAAGATGGGCTCTCCGATCCTTGAGGATCGAGATCCGTCCCAGGCTCCTCACCTGGTTGAATTTGATCGCCTTGTCTCATCCTTCACCAAGAGATCCGGCAATTCCGAACTCCCGAAATTTGTCAAAAGGCTTGAAGATGTGCCGGAGGTTGCCCTCCCTCTGGAAGAAACCATCCGGGTAGCTCTTTCCCTTGCAGATCGAGCCCTGATTGGTCAATTTACGGGACTCTGGCCTTCGCCCAAATCAACGGACAGCTGGGTTCAGATAAACTGGAGACCCCTAATCTCCAACAATGTTGCTTCCTACTCCGTCGGGCGAGGGTTTTTTCTCTTCGACTTCGAATCCAAGGATGATAAAGAGCTGATCTTTCGAAACGGGCCCTACTTCATGGGGCCGCAAGGTCTTTACCTCAACAGGTGGTCGCCGGACTTTGATCCTGAGGCTGACACACCAAGAGCAGTGCCAGTTTGGGTCAGGCTGCCCAATCTCCCAATGCATTGTTGGAACCCTAAATCCCTCCAGGCCATAGGAACTGCGCTGGGGAATTACATAGATGCAGCGAGCCCGAAAGATCAATACGCTTGTGCTCGAATCTGCGTCGAGGTTGACCTAGAAGCTGGTCTTCCGGAAGCCATCAAGTTAACCGTGGGAAGCTGGTCCCACTTCCAAAAACTTGATTATGAACAATTGCCCTTCAAGTGCAGAGGATGCCATGAGTATGGGCATTTTATCCGCAACTGCCCAAAAAAACCTGAGAACCAGCAGGATAAGGCAGAGGGATGGCAAAAGGTGTCTAGATCTAAATCCAAACAACAATCCGGGAAAGGAGCTAAGAAAGGTGAAGGGACCAGTGATACAAGGGCCACTAATCTTGAAGGCTCAGTGGAAGCAACCAAGACTAAAGCAATGCCAGAAATAAGGGAAGAACTAACTGAAACTGGTGAGAAATCCAGCAATGAAGGGAATAAAGAATCTGAAGCAGAAATATCAGCGCAACATATGAAGGATCTAGAGGAAGAAAAAGGCCCGGTCACTGCAGGGGAAACCTTGGGGAACTCAGAAGAAGACACTGGATCGGAGGAAGAGGAAGAGGAGGAGGGGGAGATCGAAATAACCACTCCGAGAAGACCTAAAACAAGGGGAAGAAAATCCAGGAAAGAAATAAGAGAGCAGGCCTCTTACAAGGATAAGCTGCAAGGATCTCAGCTAACTTTGGAAAAGCTCCTGAATTCTGCTAGGAACACCCGACAGCAAGGGCATGCCCAGAAAGGGATGCCTAAGCTCCCCAAAAGTAAGTAATGCGGGTCCTCTCCTGGAACTGTAGAGGTCTGGGGTCTAAAATCAAAGAAGAAGCAATGTTAGATCTATCTTCTTTACATAAGCCGGACATCTTCCTGATCCAGGAGACGAAGATGGAGAAAGCCGACTTCCTCCAAGTCAGTCAAAAATTTTGGAAAGGCAAAGGAAAAGCTGCAATAAGCTCAAGAGGGGCTTCTGGCGGCATCGGAACCCTTTGGAATGACAATGAATTTGATACGGTTGGTATCAAGAACAGCAGCCATTAGATCCTTACCCAGCTTAGGCAGAAAGCCTCAAACTCTCTGGTAAGTATCTTCAACATCTATGCTCCCAATTCCGCAGCAGAGAAACACTCCTGCTGGGACCTCTTGCGTAAGGAGAAGAGTAATCTGCATGGTAACATAATAATTGCAGGCGATCTGAATGTCACTTTAAGTCCTGAGGAAAAGAGAGGAGGATCCTTGGTCCGGGACCCCATCAGGGAGACGGTTGATGAACTCATCTTAGATTGGGATCTCACGGACGTTAAACCTGCGGCTGGAAAGTATACCTGGAACAATAAAAGAGTAGGGCCTGGTCATATTGCCGCAAGACTCGACAGATTTCTAGTTCAGGACTCCTTCCTCCTGCTGGGGATGAATATTTCCTCCACAATTATGCCCTTTGGAGTCTCAGATCATAGGCCCATTCTCCTTGAGATGGCTGTTATCAAGAATTGGGGCCCAATCCCTTTCAAATTTAATCCACTCTGGGCAAAGCACTCTGACTTCCTCCAAATTGTAACCAATTCGTGGTCCCCACCAGTCAATGGCTCTGCCTTCTACGTATGGGAGGAAAAGTTAAAAAGATTGAAATTCTGCCTTAAGCGTTGGGCCAAAACCTTATCCTCTCCTTCAGACCAGAAATCTCATGCAGAGAAGGATCTCGAAGTCCACCAGGCTGCGCTGGAGGCCAAGGACGTGACTGCCAAAGATCTCATTGATGAAGCCGTTCTTCATGCTAATCTTCACCAAGCCTGCAAAATCGAATCTGACTTGTGGAAGATGAAGGCCAGATGTTATTGGCTGGTTGATGGGGACAAAAACACCAGATATTTTCACAAGCAGGCCGCTGCCAGAGTCAATTACAATCATGTGAAAGAGATCCATATCCAAGATCGCGTTATAACCAGCCATGATGAGATTAAAACTGAAGCTTCCAGATATTTCAGTGAACTCTACACGGCCCAGCCTGCTGAGGAGGACGCTGAAATCCTGAACCTCATTCCCAGCTCCATTAAAACCAGCGATAATGATTCACTTACCCAGGCTATTTCGATGGAGGAGATTAAGAGAGCTATTGATGGAATGAAGGATGACAGGGCACCGGGACCTGATGGATTTAATGCCACATTTGTTAAACTGTGCTGGAATATCATCAAGAAAGACTTAATTAAAATGGTCCGGAAGTCCCAGAGATGCAGTATAATCGGTGGAAGCACCAATTCAGCATTTCTGGCCTTAATTCCCAAAGAGAAGGAGTCCAAAAACTTTGACAGGTTCAGGCCTATTTCTTTGTGCAATATAGGCTATAAAATCATCACTAAGGTCATGGCAAGCAGACTCAAGTATATACTTCCGAGACTGATCCTAGAGAATCAAGGAGGATTTGTAAAAGGCAGGAAGATTTGGGAAAACATCATTCTAGTACAGGAGGCTATTCACTCCAGCCTGAAGAACGGCGACAAGGGAATGGTGGTCAAAATCGATCTGGCCAATGCCTTTGACAGGGTCAGCCATCTATTTCTTTTCCAGGTGATGCAGAAATTTGGTTTCGCCCCTGCCTTTATTTCTTGGGTCCGGGCTTGTATTAGCAACCCGTGGATTGCCCCACTTGTCAATGGCAGAGCTGGGCCCTTCTTCCAAGCCTCAAGAGGCCTGAGGCAAGGATGCCCGCTCTCCCCGCTCCTTTATTCCATCCAAGCCTCTGTTCTTAGCTTTCAGCTAGAGACTGCCAGGCTTGACCAGGATCTCCCCGGAATCCAAATAGCTAGAGGTATCAAAGAAATTAATCACGCGCAATTTGCGGATGACACGATCTTACTAGGTGGTGCTAGTAACATTATTGGCAGACGTTTCAAGACTGAGCTGAGCCGTTACTGCCTTGCCTCTGGAGGCCAAGTTAACCTCAGGAAAAGCCAGATCTATGGCTGGAACATCAATCCGAGGGAAATGTCAGATATCTCCCGGAGCCTCAACATTGGCGGAGTCATTGACTGGGAGTCCTTCAACTATCTGGGGGTCCCTATATTCAAAACCAAGGCCAAGAGCTCGGCCTGGAACCCGGTGGTGGAGAAAATTAAAAGCAAAATC
>LPNX010623040.1:39286-86333 GCA_001517045.1 Pseudotsuga menziesii
AAGATTAAATACTTTCATATTCTAAGAGATCTCAACGCCTTGGCGGACATGGCTGCCAATAAAGCCATAGATGTGGAGCTTAATGGATTATTAGTTAACTCGGTTGTTCACAATGATATTCCTCCTTAGATCCTCGGATGGATAGTGAATGTTTGAAGAGGTAGCGAGAATTCTGTTATGTATCTCTTTACAGCAATTTACTGCTGATTTTTAATAAACTCCATAACCGTTTTTGTTATAAAAAAAAAAGTTACAACTAAACAACTAAGAATTCCCTAACTCTTTTTTTATCTCAAATATTGTAATCATTTATATTTTGATATGATGTTTATAATAATTATTTCATTTTTTATTAAGATTTGTTTCCGATGTTTGTAGTAATTATTTCAAATTTTATTATTTATTAATGTTAAAATAAAAATTAGGAGTGGTAGGTGTTAAGAAGTATTTTTTTATTTTGAAGGAAACAAGGTAATCATCTATTTATGATGACTCATAAATTCCACAAATAATCAAGTAGAGGCCTACATGTTATTACAAGGACTATAGAACATTGGTATTGTTGAAATAATGTAATTGTGGAAGATATTCTATTGTACTTAGTATTATATTATTGCTGTCCCTCCTTTTCAGAGATGGTGTTCCTCCGATTAAAGATGTCATGGATGTAATTGGTTATGTAAAGTATTGAGGTAAAATATTTGTTGTAAGTCGGGTCAATAGTACCCAGAAAATAATTATTAAAATGTATTTTTGTGTCTCTCAAGACAAATCAGACTTGTTGGGAAGGTGAAGTCGGTCATGTTGGGTTATTAGACTTCCTATCTGATGTGTATAAATAGTTGAGGTGACCTCCTCATTTGGATGGCACTCACAACTCAAGCAGGTTCACTAGAGAGAGAAAGAGGAGTCCATCTGGAGGAGGAGAACCAATCTATCTTAGTATTGTGGTCTTACATTGTACTTGGTTGAACTGTATATTGAGGAAGTTATGTTGGGTTTACTTCCCCACAAGGGTTTCCCGAGATAAATCTTTCTATCTTCTTTGTCTTGTTGTGCTTGTCATTCTTTCAGTGATCTTCTTCTTATTGTGCATAAAACTTTTAAAAATCTAACATGGTGTCAAAGTCAACCTGAAAGAAGACATTGTGCAACAATTCTTCCCACAGTACAAGAAGCTAGGGTTTACTATCATGGGAAACTCCCTTGTTAGATCAGCTGAAAATGAAGGATAGTTCAACTCACCCTAGGAGGGCGCATCTTTTTGTGGTGGCAGGATTCAATTCTGAATATTTTCACTTTTTGACCTGTCACTACTGTCAGGAGGAACTAGGGCATCATATTTTTTAGGGTTCCATCCACAAATTTAGGAAAATCAAGATATCATCTAGCTCACCTTGGGGAGGCACATATTTTCCTCCATTCATCCCTACAAGTGATCACAGTTGAAAATTTAGGGTGTTACCATCAAACCTTAGGTCATCTTGAAGGAGGTTCCTAAAGTCATCCTCAAATTGGTGGGTACTACTTCTTATATTTCCATTTGAGGTTCTCATTCTTTGAAAATGACAAACAAAACCAAGCTTGATGAAAAGATTGAAGGAGAAGAAAACTTCAGAGCATGGAAGTACAGAATTATGCTCATCCTTGAAGAGAATGATTTAGAAGGATACATCAAAGAAGAGGTTAAGGAGCCAGAGGGAGATGAAGCAAAGACCAAGCACAAGAAGGACATGATCAAAGCCAAAATGATAATAGATGACTTCATCAAGGACCATTTGATTCCTCAAGTATCATCAAAGAATACTCCAAAAGAAATGTTTGATGCTCTAACAAGTCTATTTGAAGGAAAGAACATCAATAGAAGAATGACCTTGAGAAATCAACTCAAGTGATTAAATATTCAAAAGGGACAAACCATGCAGTCATACTTCACAAGAGTGTCTCGGATCAAAGAACAATTGGAGGCTATCGGTGACATGGTGGAGGAAGCAGAAGTTATGATTACCACCTTGAATGGTCTTCCAAGGGATTGGGAATCCTTCATCAGAGGTATATGTGCTAGAAGAAATCTCACTAAGTTCAATAGAATTTGGGAAGAATGTGTGCAGGAAGAAGGAAGGATAGCCAACATATAAGAAAAGTTGAATAATGATGAAGATCAAGCCTTGGCAGCTCATGCAAAGAAATGATCAAACACGAGAAAGGTTTGTGATCATTCTTCCAAAATAAATCAAATGTTTCAAAGGAACTCAATACCCAAAATAGAATTCTCATCCTTTGAATGCTTCACATGCCATAAGATGGAACACATTGCACGAAATTGTCCACTAAAATCATTTCAACTCAAGAAGAAGTTCCATGCTCATGCAGTTAAAGAAGATGAACCAGTTGAAGAAAAGAACAATGAAGATGAAAACTCTACTAAAGAATATGTTTTGATATCAGCTCTTGCTGGATCAATCTCACATGGAAGTGACACTTGGCTCATAGATAGTGGATCTTCCAGACATATGACATGATATAAAGACTCTTTTAAATGCCTTGTTTAGAAAGACTCACCCTAAAAAGTAAATCTTGGAGATGACTATCAATATCCCATCAAAGGAATGGGAGAATCGTTTTAAAAGTTGAACCCAGGAAAGTCTATAAATATGAAGGAGGTATTACATGTCCCGAGATTGAAGAGGAATCTACTTTCTATCTCAGCCCTAAATAAGAAGGGCTTCATAATTGATTTTGTAGATGGAGAAGTCCTTATGTGGCCAAAATGAAAGACAATAGATTATGAAAATGTGATTGGTGAAGAAGAAGGAGGACTTTACAAGCTAACTCAGCCTTAACAACAAGTACAATCAACCCATGTGAACTATGTCATAGAATAATTGCTCATGTGAACTACAAAGCACTACCAATTGTGAGCAAGGTAGTAACAGGTTTACCATATATTCAAGTCAATCATGGAGGAATTTGCAAAGGATGTGCTCAAGTGAAGAACAACAAGAACCCATTTCCAAGCAACAACAGTAAAGCAAAAGGAATCTTGGACATTGTTCACTCAGATGTATGCAGTCCAATGTCAGCCACTTCATTAAGCATGTATGTTTATTATGTTTATTTTATAGGTGAGTACTCCCGCAAGGCTTGGATTTACTTCTTGAAAGGAAAAGATGAATCATTTGAAATATTTAAAGAATTCAATAATCTTGTGGAAAAATTATTTGAAAAGGAGTTCAAGACCTTGAGATCCGGCAATGGAGGAGAATTCACTTCAAATGAATTCAAATATTTCTGCAAAGAAGTTGGGATTAAGTGGGAGCTCACCACACCCTACAATACTCAACAGAATGGAGTAGCAAAAAGAAAGATTAGAACCATTATGGAAGCCATGAAATCCATGATTCATGACCAAGACTTACCCATGTACCTATGGGTTGAAGCAACTAGAACCGCAGTATATGTTCAAAACAAAATTACTCATAGTGCTCTTGGGAACAAAACTCCATAAGAGATGCTTACCGGAGAAAAGCACGAAGTTAGCCATCTGAATATTTTTGGTTGTCCTATGTTTATACATGTTCCCAAGGAGAAAAGTACAAAATTGGACCCTTCCGGAAAGAAGTGAATATTTGTTGGATACAATGATAAGTCGAAAGCTTATATAGTGTATATTCCAGGTTATTGCTAGATCAAAATCAACAAAGATGTTATATTTGATGAAGATGTAGCTTTCAACAAGTCCAAAAAGAACCATGCCAATGAAGATCAAGAATAAGAACATGAATCCCCCATAGTTGAAGAAACTCGTAGAATGTCAATCCGCAATGATGAAGAAGACCAAATAACAAAATACCATGACATGACAGAGCCTCAAAGGCCTATGGAGATGCCTGGATAAATAATATCACATAAAAGAAGACTAGATTGGGCTCGTGATGTCATTCAAGGTGCAAAAAAATATGGAGCTCTAGAAGGAAGCAAAAGATCAAGGACCTATTCCAGCTATGTGGCCTTGATGTGCAACGTTGTTGATGTAGAACCTACCTGTCTTGAAAAAGCTACAAAGAAGAAGGAATGGATGGATGCAATGCTTAAAGAATACCAATCTATCATAAAGAATGATGTTTGGGATGTAGTACCAAGACCAAGAGAGAAGTCAGTCGTTTCTTCGAAGTGGATATTCAAGACAAAGCATTCAATAGATAGAATTATTGAGAAGTACAAGGAAAGATTCGTAGCTCGAGTATTCTCACAAAAAGAAGGAATTGATTATGAAGAGACTTTTGCACCTGTAGCAAGATATACCTCAATCAGAACTGTTCTTGCCTTGGAAGCCAAGATGAAATGGAAGCTACACCAAATGGACGTAAAGATGACATTTCTAAATGGTGTGATGAAAGAAGAGGTATACATTGAACAATGTATAGATTTTGAAACCCATGACAAAAATTCACATGTATGCAGATTGAAGAAAGCGTTATATGGGTTAAAACAAACACCCAAAGCGTGGTATGGTATAATTGATGGTGTCCTGATGAGCTTGGGATTTACCAAGAGTAAAGTACATTCCAACCTTTACTATAAGGTTTTCAATGAAAGTCTTATGATTCTATTACTGTATGTTGATGACCTATTCCTAACAGGCAAGGAGAAGCTCATTGATGAATGCAAGACGAAGCTTGTTGTAGAATTTGAAATGAAAGATCTTAGCATGATGCACTATTTTGTCGGTCTTGAAGTATGGCAGTGCCCATATGAGATATTCCTAAACCAAGGAAAATATGTTGTTGAAATACTAAAGAGATTTGGGATGTTATATTTAAAAGCTATAAACACTTCGATGGTGACCAACTTGAAGTTGTTGAATGATGATTCCTCATATATAGTCGATGCTACATTATACCGAAAGATTATTGGATCTCTGATGTAGCTGACAAATACTCAATCAGATATATGTTTTGTTGTAAATACATTGTGTCAGTATATGCTGGAGCCTCAACACGTTCAATTAGTTGCAGCAAAACATGTGATCAGGTACCTTAAGGGTGCACTGGATTGTGGCCTCAGATATGCAACAGACAATGAGATTAGGCTACATGGTTATACAGGTTTAGATTGGGATGGGAGATAGAAAGAGTACCTTGGGATGTTGTTTCAGTTTGGGATCAGTTGTGATCTCATGGCTTAGTAGAAAGCAGACTTGTGTTGCTCTCAGTACAATATAGGTTGAATACATTGTCGAATGTTCAATATATAGTGAAGCAGTTTGGATCCACAAGTTGTTGACAAGATTGCTCGATACAAAGATGGATGCGACTGATATGTACTGCGATAATCATAGTTGCATCAAGCTAACATAGAACCTTGTGTTTCACAACAAGTCAAAACACTTAGAGATAAAGTTCCATTATATTCGAGACATGGTGTAGAAGGGAGCTATACAACTCCAATATTTTCCTACCAAGGAACAAGTGGCTGATGTATTGACTAAGCCTCTGTCTCGTGTAAAGTTTGAATATTTTCAAGACAAGCTTAGTGTAGTCCAAAAGGAAATCACTCGAAAGAGGGAGTACTGATGTGGATGCAGTTGTGGTTCCTATGGCAGTGGTGTGGCAACTCAGTCTAGGATTGGTTTGTTAGGATGATAAGGCATGGTTGATCCCATTGGGATTGGTATATCAATACTGACAAGGCATGTTTGATCCTTGGGGCATTAGTATGTCTAGCTAGGATTGTTTGGTCAGAAAGGGTTAGTAAGACAAACAAGGCTTGTTTAGTCTCCAGGTAGATTAGTACGTTTGGCTAGGCTTGTTTGGTCCGAAAGGATTAGTAAGCCAGGCAATGTCAGTTGGGTCTACTAGAGTGCACACCATGATGCTGCTTTAGATTATTCCAACACTCTGTGTTGATGATGTGGTTGTGGTCCCAACACTCTATGTTGATGATGTGGTTGTGGTCCCAACACTCTGTGTTGATGTTGTGGTTGTGGTCTCATCACTTTGTGTTGATAATGATGTTGATGTGGTTGTGGTCCCAACACTATGTGCCAATGATGTTGATGTGGTTATGGTCCCATCACTTTGTGTTGTTGTTTTTGATAATGTTGTCTTATCATTTTATGCTAATGATGATGATGTTGCTCCAACATCTCTATGTTGACGATGTAGATGATGATCTAACATTTATTTGCTGATGATGTTGTTTTTTGCACTAACATCCTAATGATGTTGTTGTTGTTCCAATATTCATATAATGATGATGTTGTAGATGATGATGATGTCCTAATATTCACATATTGATGATGTTGTAGATGTTGATGATATTCCACGACGATGATGCTCTACGATGATGATATTCTAGGATGATGATGTTCCATGATGATGATGTTATGTGATGATGATGTTCCACAATGATGATTATGTTTCGTGATGATGATGTTATATGATGAAGATGATGTTGTTACAAAAATTCCTATGACATATAGATCCACTAGTCAGTTGGACAATAGTAGTTGTGGTTGTTTTTGTTGATGATGTAGAACACCTTCCTTGTTAAGAGGGAATGCTGAAATAATGTCAATGTTGAAGATATTATATTGTACTTA
Source organism: Pseudotsuga menziesii (assembly GCA_001517045.1). Lineage (NCBI taxonomy): Eukaryota > Viridiplantae > Streptophyta > Pinopsida > Pinales > Pinaceae > Pseudotsuga > Pseudotsuga menziesii. The sequence continues at coordinate 45,891 of LPNX010623040.1, forward strand.
TTATTATATTATTATTGTCCCTCCCTTCCAGAGATATTGTTCCTCCGATTAGGGATGTCATTGATGTAATTGGTCATGTAAATTCTTGAGGTAAAATTTCTGTTGTAATACAGGTCAATAGTACCCATAAAAGAATTATTAAAATGTATTTTTGTGTCTCTCAAGACAAGTCGACCATGTTGGGTTATTAGACTTCCTAACTTATGTGTATTTATAGTTTAGGCATCCTCCTCATTTGGATGACACTCACAACTCAAGCATGTTCGCTAGAGAGAGAAAGAGGAGTCCATCTGAAGGAGAAGAAGCAGTCTATTTTAGTCTTGTGGTCTTACACTGTACTTGGTTGGATTCTATATTGAGGAAGTTTTGTTGGGTTTTCTTCCCCATGATGGTTTCCCAGGATAAATCTTTGTGTCTTCTTTGTCTTGTTGTGCTTGCCATTCTTTCAGTGATCTTCTTCTTATTGTACATAAAACTTTTAAAAATATAACAGATACAACAAGACTTGATATGTTTTACACATAGGAGAGTCAATGATCCTGATCAAACATATGAACAAGGATAGTCAAATTCTCAATCTACCTCTCGCCATGTTGATTACTTGAATCAAACAATAATATCTAAGGTTTCAAGATATTAGTTTCTTACATATACTTAGATAACTCAATGGCGAAGCCAATCTACAAGCTAATTTAGCCTCCCAACTAGACAATAGGATGTGTAGGAAAAACAGTGTTGCTCTCCATATTCCAATCATGATGGTTAGAATGGAAGTGCACATTAGTCCTTTGTTAAAAAATGTGAGACTACCCACTCCCCTATTGCTAATGATCCACCATTAATCAACAAGTATGCAAATGTACACATAACATTAACAATGGTAAGAAGAACACAAATGCAATTAAAGGCTCGAATGGGTGTGGGATGGCACCACACATGACATCCCTCCCTTTGTCATTTTAATTTCAATGTTATGCATTGGCTAATTATGTCATAGGTGGGATAATGGAGGGCACAAATCATAGATGTTTGGGAGCAAGTCTTGATCGTGACATAGTCAAAGTATGTGTGACTTATTACTAGTATTTACATTTGAATTGGAAATACAACTAGGTTTTATTTGGAATCTTGTTAGTTTGTGGGTGCTTTCTATGGACTAGTATGAAACTAGTGCTTTTGGTGGAATTGTGGCAATTGGGTTAAGATCGTGGAGATAATTGAAGTTATTGCTCCCTCTAGTTCTATCTAAGGTCATAGATACTTTTGGTTCTTCATGTTGCGGTTTTCCTTATTCCCCCAGTCATTAGGTTGAGTAGTAACTACCCTATTTTAAACTGGGAATTGGGAGACTTCATAAAGTCATCCACGTAAGAGAGGATTGAGCGTAACATGTGTATTTAGAACTCTGTTTCACCTCTTCATAGACCCAAGAATTGACGTTTTGATCTCTCTCAAAACTAAGACTACTCTTAGCAACCCTTAATGGCTGTTAATTAAGATCTTTGAAACTTTTGTTCATAAAATTACCTCATACACCACAACAAATATCAACGAACAATAACAACTTGATTTTTTTATAAATATTTTTATAAATTTATATATTACTATAATCTTAATTTATTTTTAAATGCCTTTAATAAGTTTATTATAAAAAATATATATTTTCCATCGCTTAAAAAAACCATTTAAACATTCAAAAGTATCAAAAAAACAATTGTTTTAAATATATAAAAACATCATAAAAAATAACAATGCATATTTTAATAAAGGAACGAACCATTCAACTCTCATGAAATCGGTTGATGTCCAATGAAACACATTAATATAGTGAACATAAAATGCTGATAATAATAAGCCATATAATAATAATAATAGTGGTTCTAGTTGTCACTGACGAGCCGTCGATAATTACGTGGGGTTATAACATTTTTATTTCTTATGTAAGTCAAAGTCTATCATTGTGATAACACGAACATTGCTTCGGAGAATCCGTGCATGTGTTTACATAACTTAATTCTAAAATTAGGTTGGCTAAAATATGAGTATAGTTGTTGTTATAGTTAATTATCATAATTATTTAACTTATGGTTGATAAAGATTAAAAGGTTATAAGTTAAGTGATATGAATAAATTATTTATTTTTATTTATGCATCAATTATAAGTTATTTATGTATAAACTACTAGTTATACATACATAGTTATTAATTATTTTTTATATTCTTTTTTTAGAATTGTTGATTTGAATTTGGAATAATTGTCATACAATTAATTTGGACAATACACTTGTCTCATCCTCATGCAATTTAGGAAAAGCATAGGTGCTAGTCCACCCTAAATTCTAAAATATAAACACATATCTATGTAATAAACACCATTTGGTATAAACATCATTTAGCTCAAAATAGAGTCCCCTTAACAAACAATTTATATATGAGTTAAATTAGAGTGATGGATATACTTGAGTGGGCTTAATGGTTAAGAACATGCGTTTCCTTCTAGGGTAGGGTATGCACACCTCTATTGACTTTAATAGTTATATTGTTGTGTACAGAGGGGTCCATTGTCCCACAAATTACATTTGTATCTCTATTATAAGTTGAAGTTCATCATTGTGATAACACAAATACTTCTTGTGAGAATCCTTGCATGTGCTTACATGACTTAATAGTAAAATTAGGTTGGTTACAATATGGTATAGTTGTTGCCATAGTTAACTAGCACAACAACTTAACTTGTGGTCGATGAACACTGCTAGGTCACAAGTTAAGTGCCACAGACAAGTTACTTGTTCTCCATGCATAGTTGCACGATCTGGCGTTACCCATGCATCAACTATCAATTATCCAAGCATAGCTAACAATTATTTTTATATTGCCTTTTTAAATTGTTTATTTCAAATTTAGAATGATTGCCATAAAATCAATCTCGACAATACACTTGTCTCATCCTTTTGCAATCTAGGAAAAACATAGGTGCTAGTCCACCCCAAATTCTAAAATATAAACACCTATCGGTGTAAATATAAATTAGCTCAAAATAGAGACCCCTTAATACATAGATAAGGTGTGAGTTCAATTAGAGTGATGGATATACTTGAGTGGGATTAATGATTAAGAACATGTGTTTCCTTCTAGGAGGTCATACATTCAAATCCATAGCAAGATAGGTTTTGTACACCTCTATAGACTTTAGGAGTTACATTGTTGTGCAAAGAGGGGTCCCTTATCCCATAAACAAAGGGGCCTCATACACCAAATTGGTGTCTGGCTTGGTTGTGACCTTAAACATATATTATTATTATTATTATATAGAAACACTAAGCACATTTTTTGTCTCCACAATGCTCTTAGATGCAATTTTAGTGGCAACCCATCATATGCATACATAATGAAAAGTTTAAATAACACTGCAACACTACCACTACAATGACGTATCCATACATTTTAATTTTCTAATAATCTACTAATTTATATTTTTTCCACTTTATGGCTTCACATCTTTAATAATAATAATAATAATCTATTTTTAAGGTCACAACTAAGCTAGGCACCAATTGGTGTATGAGACCCCCATTATTTGTGGGACAATCGACCTCCCTCCATGCAACAATGTAATTGCTAAAGCCTATAGAGGTGTACATACCCCCCCCCTCCCCCCTTGGACCTATCACTTCCTTAGATGAAACACATGTTCTTAATTGTTAGTCCCACTCAAGTTGTACTCTCTTTTCTTTTAGGTCACAACCAAGCCATACATCAATTTGGTGTATGACACTCCCTTGTTTGTTGGACAAGGGACCCCCCTCCGCACAAACTGCTAAAGTCTACATAAGTGTACATACCCTACCCCCCTCTTGATTTGAACCTTTGACCTCCTAAGGGGAAACACATGTTCTTAACTGTTGCAATACATGTTGTCAAACACATTGCCACATTGGACTTGCATACATGATGCTCCACACTTACATATGATGTCATGTTACATTATATAACTATGCACAACAACTAAATCCACGTGGCAATAATCTCAACCCTCCATGCCACTTTATTGCTTGGTATTGTGACACATAACATTGTGAAGCAACACCACCTATCAATTATTTACTCTCTACAACTAATAATAACCTATGTACAAAATCAAAATCTTGCTCAACAACATTATAGGCTAGGATTACTTAGGCAAAACTGAGGTTGAAATCCAACTCAATGCCACTATAAACCCTAGGCTAAGTGTAACAACGCACAAATCATACCTAGTAAGAACTCATAACTCAACTTAGGGTTGAGATATCCTAAATGGGAGCACCTACCTTTTAAGTAAAGACAACATATTTGGCCCATTGTAATAAGGTTAGAAAGGTTAGCATCCTCCTTAAATAAAACCCTTTAAATATTACTACCTAATTTGTCATTAAACATAACCCTAAATTGAATTATAAGTTATCATATATGCAAGAAATTTGCTTAGTTCCTTATCGCCGTATTAAGGTTAAAAAGACACAACACGTATAATTTTTTTAATTAAAAAATAAATCTCTTTGAGTAAGTGTAAAACTTTTTTCTAACTATTCGAATTACTAGTCCTTAATATACATTAAAATAATAATAATATTAATTATAAAATTCTTCAAACTTATCCGATTTAAAGATATGTACCGCCAAAGTGAAGCCCATCTCAACCATTGTCATTTACATAAAATGTCCTTAACACTCCCCTACCCTTGCCTCGTCAGCGCTTATGTCAGATGCAAAAGGGTCTATTAATTTTATATATACACAATATATATATCACAGAGACACACAAATTGCGTTTTGGGCATGCAGGGGTATATAACTCCAGTTGGCGAACTGTCGCTTTGGCTTCGTTATCTTTTTCTTGTGTATAGGTCGGTCGGTGAAAAGGCTCGAAGATTTATCCAGGGTTTTGATATATTTAGATTTTCCGCTTTTTCACTGCACTGCACTCTCAGTGGTATTTTCTGTAATTGGACTAGTAGAGTTGTTTTGAAGCGTTATAAAAGCAATTGAATCATGGAAGGTAACATGCAAGAAATAGATGCCTTATCTCCGGGTAAATTTTTTATCCCTCTATTTTAAAATTTTGAATAGGATTGTGTATCCATCGTTCTGTGATTCCGAGGTTCCAGTATTGAATATGTCTGGTTCTTATGATTTATTTGGTGTTTTCCAGGTTTGAATCTTTTTTGCTTGATTGGGTTAAAACATCTCGTCTAGAGGTTTTATTTTGACTGGGTCAATGGGTCATCAAGGAAGGAACCAGAGGACCTATGGGGGACGAGGTATGCCATCGTCGGCAAGAAACGGCAGTTTCGATCACCGATTTCGCCCCACGAATTCTTCTACAAGTATGTATTATTTTTCAATGACGGTTTTGTTATATTTTTGTATTTGGGTTTATTATCAGATAGCCTAAAATGCCTTTCAGTGTTGCGTTTACCTGGATGGATTGTTTTAAGTTAGGCTGTTTTATGGATTAGAAAGGCGGTTTTGCTGTTGCATCTGGTTTCATTGATTATGTCTTCTTGTCTGTTTAATGGGGACTGGATTGTTTTTTAAACGCTTGTTGGTCCTTTTTGCTTTTTTGCTGGGTCAAAATACATAATATTAACAGAATATTAAATTATAGAAAGTATCAGTTTGCCCCCACACCTTAGCAGCGAAACATCGACCAGAAGTATAAAAATTATTAAGAAAATTGGCAAGCCCTTTTGCTACGAAACATGAACTAGAAGTATAAAATTCAAAAATATTAAGAAAATTGGCAAACCCCTTTGCTGCGAAACAGGGACTAAAAGTAGACAAATTTTAAAATATTAACCAAATTGGCAGGCCTTTTGCAGCGCAACAGGGAATAGTAATATAACAATATTAACAAAATTTACAAATAGTTCAGGCCGAGATAAAACTTGTGAGTATCTGTAACAGAAGGGAAGCTTACTGCTCCTCGGGAGGAGTGCCTTTGTTCTGGTTGTCGGAGTGTGTCATTGTTTTCCGAACTGCGGGAGGGCTGAACATCCAGGTGTGGGTTTTACTCGAATAAGTGTTCCCACCTGCTCAATTATTCTCTTTGGGCTCTGGTGTCACCGCCTGGTGTTGGGTTGAACGCATGAAGTAGTTCCAACTCACATCCACAGCTTGTCTCGGTTTCAACTTCATCTCTCAGATAAGTCTCTATAGCAGCCAGGTCTCCAGTTGAATGCATGAAGTGGTTCCAGCGACAAGACTGTTCCATTATCCTCTTAACATCTGCAGCTCGTCTTGATTAATCTCCCTTCCACATCATCTCTTGGATCTTTGCCATGGTTTCCTTCTTGATTTCCCAACATCCTTTCTCGAAGTTCAGATTTGAAAGCCATTTGCTGCTATGCATTCAGAAGATGCTCCCCAATTCCAGCCTGTGATTTTTGTATCTTCTGCTTAAAGAGAGTGGCAGTTAGATAAATGTTTTGACAATTGCATGTCTCCCCCCATTCCTGGATGGACTGCCTACCAAATCCAATTGTTTCCTCATTCCAAGTCTATCCTTCCCTACTAACCAGGGTGGGTGCTCCATCCAAGCACATCTGTATCAGCTCTGCAACTGTTGGGCAAGAGCTGTTACCAGTCGATATTTTTGCTATGGAGCACTTTGGGGCCCAGCCTTGGCCTTCCTTTCCTTCCTCTCATCTTCCACAATCTGCCAAGTCCCGACTTGAAAACAATTCAGAACAAAGCAAGAAAGTGACAAACCTCCGATATTTTTTCAGGTGCAAAGCATATAATGAAAATAATGACTAGAATACTCCTTTGTAATCTATGTTTATCACCAGGTTGGGGAAGTTATTGCACTGTGGTGGTGTTTGGCTGAGCACCAGATACACCTGCTCTGGGACTTGGGCTTCCAGACTGTAGAAGAGGTTGATTCCTGCATATCTTGATTACTAGTTGGGAATATTCCTCAACTACCACCCTTATCAAGCCTTAATCTCAGACATGCTTTAATTGTTTCTATTAGAGCCCTCAGCTTGCCTGGGTATTTGTGTCCATCCTTGTGTTTTTTGTGTAGACTGCTAACATGTCCCCATTAGTGGCCTAAATTAGTAATTTAGTAATAGTAAACACACCTCATTCAGCTACCCTGTTAGGATCTCCTTTAGCTACCCTGTTAGGGACAAGTATGCTGTTCTTTATCGGGAGCTTTGTTGGTGCCTGTTATCTGCAACTGAGTTGAAATTTATGAGATTTTTTTTTGGGGGATATCTTTTTCATTAATTCATTTGCAAATGGTGAATTTGGTTGATAGTTATAAGATTATTGGGTCTTTGTTAATGGTGGTCAAGCTGGTATATTTGTTAGTTTTTTGGATTAGGGTGAAAGTTGAAAGTTATGATCATTTAGGTACATATTTGATATTTTGTTTTCAACCTAAGATCTGTCCTCAGCCATTTATCTGCACTACCATTGAAATAGATGGCTCTTCATGACAGGCACTTTTAAGGTTCAGTATAAATTTGTGGATTTCTACCTCCAACCTTGCCCTGCTACCCACTTCAGGGCATGCTTTGGCTCAGGCCTCCAAGCCACCTCAAGTCTACCTAGTTCTTGTACCATGTCGAAAATCGGACAATCTAGGAGTCAAATGCAGGGCCTGCCCTTGACTCCTAGACCTGGTCCCCTCTTGAATCTAAGAGCCTTTTGAGACTGACACCCTAAATGGTTTGATCTTAGGATCTGGATTGCTATCTTGACACAACCGCTTCAAGCAACTTGTTGGCTTGGGCCTTTTGGCAACCTTGACTACCTGCTTTGTTACCAGGCTAGGAATCAAACCCATGATCTGTTATTGGCTGGTGAGATGCTCTACCACTGAGATAATTCCAGTTTCAAGCTGCACTTTGTTTCAGACCTCCTAGCTATGTCAAGCTTACCTAGCTCTGATATCATGGTAAGAACTTGACAGACTACGAATTGAATTGAGGACTTTCTCTTTAAACAAGTGATTGCTCTACCACTAAGCTTCATGGTGTTTCATGATTGGCACCATTACCATTCGCAGTTTGATATGATTGCAAATTCCAATATAAGTGCGAATGGTGAGCAGGACTAAAAATTTGGACCCAAATTTATTTGTTATTTTTTGGTATTTGTCACAATTATTGGTGGTGTGAATGAAAACTATGTTGTTTTTGTGTTGGAGTTTATATCAGATTCTTGTAGGGTATCTGCTATTAGTGTATGCATCACCTATGAGTGAACTGTGTTGGAAATTATGAAGTTTTGTTTTAGGCTTATGCTATTGGTTATCAGGTTGAAAATAATAGTTGTGTATCTGTTGCTGGTATTGATGGTTAGCTTTATTTTTTTAAATATGGGATTCTTTTGTGGCATCAGTCTAACTCTGATGGGTGCATGTTATCAGAAGTCTGGAAACCGACTATACCCTCCTGGGAGAAGGAATATTGTGACTCTGTTGGGCTACCATGGAAAGAACTTTGCAAGGCAAAAGAGTACACCATTTGTTACGAATCTGTACTTAACTGGAATGATTCAGCAGGCGAAGAGGCTTTTCACCTTGCCAAGAAAAGATATTGGGCCAAATATAATGGGCGTCCATGTCACTTTCCTCCACCTGACCCTGACATATACATTGATACAATTGATTTTGACACAGAACAGCTGTTAGATAGTGATTTGCCAGATACAGCTGGCTCTGAATCAGAAAATATGGACACTGAAATTCTGTCGGATAGAGCTCAAGAGATGCTAACTCCATTTGATATTAAAAGTCATACAAGTGAGATTCAAGGGAAAGAAAGGCCATTTGGACTTGGGTATTATATTTGTGGCTCTAGCAGCTATAAACATATGTGTAATGTTGTTGACCTCTATACTGCTGAACCTCAGTTACCCGATCATTACAAACTGACATTGGTGACTGCAGGTTGGGATGGTGGAAACGGTTCAAGCAAGGAGCATTCCACTTCCAGCCATTTGATGTGCAAAGATAATGAAGAGAATGGTTGGGGAAACAAGAAGGCAACAGGCTGGAATGAAAATGAAATGGAAGTAACAAATTTCCCAAGCAATTTTGGCATGTATGAGAAGGATGGAGCTGCAGAATATAAAAGTTGGGCTAAACCTATTCCGTCAGGATGGGGTATAACTACATAAATGAAACAGCCAAGGTGGAATTGGAAGTCAATGAAAATTGCCAGGTTAATTACATATATTTCTAGCATAAAAGGGAAATTGAAGGGGCTATTTTATTTTGCAAATTTGCAAGTCAATGTTATTTTTGCAAATTCTAGCATAGGTTGGAATTCTAGTAATCACTCATTAGCTCATGCAGAGCAATGTGATACAGTTGGAGGTAAACAGATGCTGGGTCGAGTGAATCCTTAATATCAAAATCTGGCATCTGCCTTCTGTTCCAAAGCATTTGAACTCTAGAGCACAAGTTGCTTGTGAGAATTCTATCCCAAAAGTTACTTAACAGGAGCCAAATCTGCCTGCAATAATGAGCTTGCATCTTCACTTTATTTACATTAATACTCGGTGAATCCCATCTGGGTTGATTGATGACCAAGCAAGTTCCTTGCAAAATGCAAGGATAGTGAGATGGAATTGAAGATCAAAATGTATCCAATTATCCATGCTTCATCTCATACATTTGAACGTTGAAGCGGTGATATTAATAGATTCTGCAGTTTTAAATGAGTTCATATGCCATATAAAGGAAGTAGTAGAGTTGGGTAGAAATGCAATTAAAAAATCCAGGCTTATTTGACATACTTGAGAGAAGAAAATTGTGGATGAGTATATGACTTGGAAGAATTACAGACATAGAAGAGAACCTGATGGAAATTCAAGACAGACAATTAGTACATTCTCCCTGAGGAAGCAATATGGTACAACCTGGAAAATACAAAGAATTACGTTTTCTAAGAATTGTTAGCATCGAATGAAGTATTATATCTCAGAGCATAGAAGCTCAGTTTCACAAGCTGCCCACCAGAGGTCAAATTGATCTGTTAGAATGAATCCTGGTTTTCAAACTAGTTATAATTGCAATGGGGAAACCCATTATCACATCCACATCATTATGCAGATTTGAATATAGCAGTTGCTTCAAATCAAGGTAGATGCCTTTACAAAGAATATTTACTAGACATGTTCTAGTTATTTTTGATGCCATTTTGATTTATTTACTGGACTGGACAATACAGTTGTTTTTATCAGACAAGAATTGCATTATATTGATTAGTCTTGTCCAAATCCTAAGGCATATGTCTTTATGGAGATATTTGTAATAATCTTTCGAAGTGTATAAAGCTCAGATGCATTTAGTTCTTAATGGTGTGCAAAGCCTCTGCTGAAGGCTTTTTTCCTTTTTAGCTGAATGCTTTTCATGTTTTCTGTCATTGATATATTCAGGTCACTTTAGATCCCAACCTCAACATATGGACACTTCCTGCACCAATAATTAGAATGGTCAAGTGTACATCTATAACTGTTCCAGTAAGGTCAATTCATTAAAATGCTAATAATGCTAATTTTGGTTTTATTGTAATACTTCATAAGTTCATACCTTGAGACTGCCAATCACTGAGTCTTACAGAATATCTGTGTGTATTAGAACACTCGTCTATTTTATTTTGTACATGTTATATATGAACAGTTAGTATCTGACCATGCCCAATATGTCAACTTTTATTGAATTATTAGTTCTATATTTTTGTTGCACTTCAGGAAAGCAATGTTTATGTGAAAAGCTGAATCTTGGCTATTGATTCACACTAGGCGTTTAGCTATCCATATTTGTACCCTCATAGTCTGAAACAAATATGAGATTTACCATGTTACTTTCTCAATCTTTCTGGAGTGAATGGAATATATCTTGGAATGATTTAAGTTAGGTTCAATGCATACATTTATTAGGCTTAATGTTAAGACCTTAATAACTGATACTTGTTCATAATAGATTTTGAATAAGGCTTAAGCTATTTCTTTATACCAAAAGTAGAGATAGTCAAATGAATAATCAACATGTGATAAGAGGGATAGCATAGTAATAGTAGCCAATTGACCTTTTGAGATATTCAAGCTTACAACTTGCCCCTCCCATGGCAACTGCTTACATGGTCTTATCATTAGTCTCCGAGGAGGGGACCCAAGGTTATGAGCAGGCAAAATTCGAAACATAAATAATTGGCAAGTATTGGGACTTAGGAATCTAGTTATTGGAAATTAAACTTCTAGGAGGCGTGACTTAGGGTTCTAAGCAGATAGGTTTTGAACATCAAAAGAATCTAGTGCTCAAAAATTAGATTTCCAGGAGGGGACCCAATGATCTGAAGAGTAACATTTCGAACATTAGAATTTTGTCAAGAAGTGTGGTTGCTGAGGAAATCTTATCAATCAACGAGAAAGTTATCTTGCTACTGCGGAAAATCCATTGCTAAGTAGATATCTTGTTGTACTTTTGCTAAATATGCTATTGTTGGAGGAATACAATAAAGTTTAAACTTTTACCTGAGCGCCTGATCTAGAGTGGAAATTTGAAGTGTTGGTGCTCTAGAATATAGTGCTTTGAAATTAGAGTTATGGGAGGGTACCCAAGGTTCAAAGTAGGAAGGTTTTGAACATCAAAATTTGACAGTGTTTTGGTGCTTGAGATTGTGGTGCTCAGAAATCAGAGTTTCAAGCAGTGAGGTTATGAACATTATAATTTGACTAAGTGTTGAATCTAGTGCTAAAAAAAACACACTTCTATGAGGGGATCAATGATCAGAGTAAAAACGTTAAAACACTAGAAATTTAATAAGTTTTGGAGTTAAGGACTCTGTTCTTGGCATCACACATCTCTGAGTAGGCCTAAGGTTCCACACATGAAAGTTCCCGAACATCATATTTGACTAAGTGTTGGTGCTCAAGAATCTAGTACTTGAAAATCATACATTCAAGAGGGGACCACAGGTTTTGAGTAGGAAGGTTTGAACATTAAAATTTAACAAAGTGTCGGTTCTAGGGAATCTAGTATTAAAAAAGTAGAGAATCTAGTATTAAAAAAGTAGACTTCTAGGAGAAGCCAAGGTTCCATGAAAGAAGGTTTAGAACAATAGAATTTGGCTGAGAATTCGTGCTTGAAAATCTATCTCTGAGATTTCAAACTTTTAAGTGGGCCCTGTATACACTTGATTTGCCTACACAAGTTTGGGTGTCAAGTTCCAACATATTTTCATGGATATTATACGGGGTGAGGACAACATTACAAGTTCACCATTTGACATCGATAGTTTGCGAACGTTGTATGGGGTTGGCTCAACTATCATCATTTGTGCACATTGTATGGGGTGGGCTCAACTTTCATCATTCAATTATTTATGACTCCTTTCATCATTTGATTATTTATCATTCATCATTGATTATTCATCATTCATCATTGATTATTGTATGGGGTGGGCTCAACTTTCATCATTGATTATTCACGACTCCTTGGCGATATGGTTACCTCATAGAAATTTATTCCAGTGTGACCTTGTCCTAGAATAGCAATGTAAGGATTGGAGATTATCTAGATATCAGTATTCTAAGAGGACAAATGCTGTGCTATTTTTAGCAGTTTTCTAGTTCAGGGTTTCAAAGATCTATTCTTTCCCATGCACGGATTTACTTTTAGACATTGGAGGATGCATGGGAAGATGAGGACAGTTAGATGGGCACTTTTGGATGCTTGATTTTGCCATTTTAGCAGCTTCTGTGTTTACAAACTTGACAATTTTGGAGACCCAATATTGGGTTATACAAATGGGGACTTTCAATTTTCAGGATATACAATCTCGTAAAATTTATATTTTTAGAAATTTAATTTTTCGTAAAATCTGAAAATAGATTTGGATGCTCATTTGAGAGATGTGTTTGGAACTTTGTTAATATGAGGTTCCCAGCTATTTTGGGCATGGGTTAGACGCAATCGAACTTGGATAAAGGTCTAAAAATGGAATTTTGCAGTGTTCAAAGCTTACCACATTTTTGGAGACGCATTTTTTAGTACAGCATGGGAACCTCAAGCTATTTTTGGCATGGGTTAGAGGCAATCGAACTTGGATAAAGGTCTAAAAATAGAATTTTGCAGTGTTCCAAGCTTACCACATTTTTGGAGACGCATTTTTGAGTACAGCATGGGGTTGAAAGTTGGTGGCATACCGTGGTAATCAGAGACTATTGATTTTTGGTCTATTGGTCTTTTTCAGCGGTGATATTTTTCAGGATGTAGCTCTAATTTTAGAGACCAGTATTTTGTATAGTAGCTGGGTCAAGTTTCATACCATTTTGAGAAATTTGGTTTTTGTCAAGTTTTCAGGGTTCAAAAGGCTGGAGCATTCTAGGAGACAATTCGTGCACCCCTTTGAGATGATGATCTTGTTAGTTTTAGAGGTCTATTCTTGAAGTAGACGTGGACTTCCACTTTATTGCTATTATTGGAGGAGATTGCTATCTATAACAGACTATCTAGGGAGCACTTCTTAAGGAGACTCCATAGATCTTACTTAAATTTTTTGGGTGTTATCATACTATATTTGTTCTAAGAAAAGAGTGCCCACCTTTTGAACATGAGTGGGTTGAGTTTAGGGTGATGCATGTTATTGTTAGCACTTGGAGAGTTTGCATGGCTTGAGAAAAGGGGACACAACCGAAAAGGGACTGCAAGCAGCTCAACCAAGACAACAAAAGCATTGAAGGTGCAAACAATGAAGAGTAGGATCCACAAAATTGAAACTAGCCAAAGATGACCTCAAATGCTACCAAAAAGTTTCCAACCTCAAGTGCCACCAAGAAGCTGTCAAACAGTCAAGCTAAGGGATTTTGCCTCATCTAATACCAAAACAACCTATTGTTAAGGAACTCGAGCACCACAACCCATGCAAGGGTGAGTGATGTGTGATCGACTGAGTATCCAAATGAAGAAAATGCTTCCAAAACTGGAGCAAGCCTAGCTTGAAACCCACTAGAGACTAGGTATGCAGAGGATTAGAGGGAAGAAACCTCAGAATCCCTGCCAAAAGTGCCAAGGAAAAAGGGGCAGAAATCCTTCGACCATATTAACCAGTCTATTAGGTAGTTCTAGGACCAAAGGGCCCAACAAATTGCCCCACATAAGAAAAACACCGAGGGGAAAGAATAATTACCAAACAAGAAATCCCATTAGTCCCACTAGATGACAGCATACAATAAAACCACTAGCGCTGCCAAGCCCTCAAAAAAGAACCAGAGGAAAACCCCAAGTTTGCATAGTTACAAAGATGCCCATCACCAGTGCCTAGGTCCAAGAAACACGAAGAGCCACAATTTTGTTGCCTGGCCAATGAAGAATCTTTAATGGCGGCCACATGCAGCCTAAAAACCAATCTCTGAAAGTAGGAGAGTCGGTGTGTAAACACCACAAACCCTAGTAAGATGAACTTTGTAGGTGGGTAGGGTCAAGCCAAAGTGAATAGGGTCGTTGAGGCTCAAACGAAAATTCGGTGGTTCACTAGGGTTGTAGTAGACACATCACATTCCACAGAACTGTATACCAGATGCGCTGCTGGAGTCACAACATACCAAGGTTTGGGTAGACTGTGGACATAGGTGTCGAAGTGTGAAAGGCTTGGAACTAGAGTCGCCGAAGCAAAGGAGAGTTCAATAGCAACTCTTGTGAGTGTGCTTGGTTGGGGCACCTTAGATGTAACCGCGAAGCCAAACGGTACCACCACTCGGTTGATGGAGTTCATTCATCGATTGGCTTGGTAAGCCACTTCGCTGTGTGTCGTGCCAGTTGACGGGGTAGACGAAGGCAGAGTGCTCAATAAAAGAACATTGGAGAAGTTAGTTGAAGAGCACAAGTTGTGCTAAAACTCGTGACGGTTGCTACAGGCGACATCATCACTTATGGAAGTGCCTGGGAGTACTCGTGGACAGATCCAAGGAACAATGCTGAGCTCGGGTTGGAGTTCTTGTGAAGTGCACCTTGGTAAGCTGAGAATTCATTGGATGACAAAGTTGGACGTCTCCATGATGCCCAAAGTAGCTTTATAGGAATCATCAACGGGGGTTCAAGATGTGGAGAAGTTACAAGGAACTTTGTTGGAGGTGATGAAAGAATGTTGGGAGAAGATTAAGTGTGGGATGTACAAAGTGTTCTAGAACTTGGTTTTGCAAGCAAACCAAGAAGCGCAACGGTTGCGGGAGCTTTTAGACCAGGCAGCGGCTGGGATGGAAGCTAAGACAAAGTCACAAGATGCTCAAGAAGAGTTAAACTGCATGCAGTCGGGAGCACCTAAGAAGAAATGAGTTGATTTCTATATCTGTGGGGAGAACCACTTTGCAAAGAACTGTTCGGTAAGGGCAACGTTTGGACAAAGTGGATCTGCAACGTGGATGGTAGCAATGAGGGTGTTGGAAACACCTCAACGTTCAGATGAGGTTACTGAAGCAATGAAGGCAGTGCAAGCTTGCATCAACAAAATGACAAGGAGTCAAGACGCAAGCCTGCAAGGAAACCAACAAGGCCTGAGTTTCGTGGCAACAATAGTAAGTGGCCTTAGAGTGTCTGCGTTAATTGACACAGACGTTACTCACAGTCTGGTGAGTAGCAAGACTGCGACATCTCTTCATATCCCACTTGAGTTCAGTTGAGCTAAATTCAAAGGGGTGAACTCAGACATCAAGACAGTGACATGAAGATTGAGCGCAACACCAATTAAAGTCGGAAGGTGGTTTAGCAAGATGGATTTGGAAGTTGTCCCGTTGGATGACCACTTGGTGATCCTAGGACAAGACTTCTTTTGGTCATCCTGTGTTGTTCCTGTTCTGCATGCAAGTCGCTTATTATTCTTAGATGAAATTGAAGCATGGAGCTTGTCGATGAAGCAAAAGAGCAGGTTGGGACATCGATTGCAGATTTCTTAGTACAAATGCTTGGTGAACCAGGCACGTCCAGAAACTTGGCTCAATGCAACATCCGACAACGACTAACTTCGGTCAAGGAGAACAAAACGAGTGTGGCCACAAAAGTTATCCTTTCTTTGACGAGAAGGTTGGCTTCATTGGAAGAACGTGTAAACTCAATCTGTTGGGAGGTCTACTTGTTGTGTATTTCAGGACATGCTTTGTAGCAGCATGGTGACAAGGCATCACTTGCACCAACATCACCTACAGAGTCTACCCTTGAAAGTACATTGAAGACGTCGTCTAGCAGCCAAGCCAACGGCGCTCTAGTGAAGATGAGTCTTGACAAAATACCACACGAGTAGGTGATGCACTAGACAAATGAAGGGCAGATTTTGCATGTGGCCAAGAATGTTGAAGGAAACACTAGTGAAGATTACCCATCACGAGATGTGGCAGAAATCATGGCGTTTCGCATTCACGCCATAGGCATCCTGGAAGCTCAGTTATCCCAGGAGAAATTGGAAAAAGTGGGATGTTGTCCAAAAGAAGTGGAGGTTGTCCTTGCTTTGTAACACCTCGGTTTTGACCCAGTGGTATTGAATTGCATATGATGTAAATATTTTTATTTGATCATGGTGTGGAGCTCAAGGCAAAGGCCCCACCATGGATTTAGTGTCTTATGTATTGGTGATTAAAATCGATACCGATGGTTTATGTGCTAGCTAGACACAATATGTTTTGAGACATCATGTAAAATGCAAATAAGTAAAAATACTACAACTAGCTATGCACTGCAACGTTAAAGAGATGGGGGCATGCTTTCACAAGGAATAGGGAGGGGAAATATTCAAACCTTTGAGCCAATGGAGAAAAGCCAAATGTCTAAGGGAGAACCCATAAATATGTTAACTACCCATTTTGTCTTTTGTGCCTAGTCATCTAGAAGTTGGTTGGGGAAAGCTAATGCATGGGGATGGTAAGAGTATGGGAGTCAAATTCGAATTTGGGAAGCCACCCATTTTTGGAAAACGTGTTTTTGACTTCTTGGGTAAGTAAATGCTTGGAAATGCATGCCCAAGCCATTATTCACCCATACATTTTTCTCTCTCACGTAGTTGGAGCTCTTGGGCTCTTCCCTTCATGTTTTTGTGGTTGTTTCCTCATTCCACAGCGGGGGAAAAAAATTTCGTTTTTGGTATTGTTCAATGAATGGGCAGAGGAGATTCACGTTCTAGGGGTTTTTAGAGGTCGTGGTTGCCTCCCTCTTGCAACTGGAGTTTGTTGTGCTCTCCCCTTCATGTTTTCTGCAGTTTCTCCATTTTTGTCTATGGCTAGGAAGTCGTTTTTGTGTTGTTGAGTGCATGTGCAGTAGGGATTCATGTTTTTGGTGTTTGCTGGGGTCGTATTTGCTCCCGTAATGCCCAAGAACACTCGCTGAAATCATTTTTGGTTCATAGAGTTTTTTTTCCCCATTTTACCAATCCGTTCTTGGTTATGCTCAGTGGCTGGGAAGATAGATCCACGAATTGGGGGTTTGTAGAGGTCGTTTTTGCCTCTATGAAGCCATTAAACGTTTCCTGAAACGATTTGCTCACCTGGGTCGTTTTTCCCCAATTACCATTTTCGATTTCGGTTCCGAGGACGTTTTTGTCTATACCCAGAACTTGTATTTGGTTGTGAAGTTCATCCTGGTGTTTGCT
This sequence comes from Pseudotsuga menziesii, assembly GCA_001517045.1. Lineage (NCBI taxonomy): Eukaryota > Viridiplantae > Streptophyta > Pinopsida > Pinales > Pinaceae > Pseudotsuga > Pseudotsuga menziesii. Next base: position 63,524 of record LPNX010623040.1, read on the forward strand.
TGGCTGAGTAAGTCCAAGGAACCCATCTGTTAGATGGTTGACTGTGTTTGGGGGTGATTGTAGGCTTGGATGAGTAAGTCCAAGGAACCCGTATGTTATTGGCTTGTTGCCTTAGCAGTATGTGAAACCCAACTGTGTTGGCTTGATTGTGGATGTATGGTCTTGCCGTGTGTAAGGTTGTTGTTCCCTTATTCCTTGTGGAAATCATGCCCAGCTCGAGGGTGGCAGTGGTGTTGAGAGATTGATGAGCACACTGGCCTATGGTTGGGTGGAACGTTGCAATGACATCGCTGGTTGAGGGACAACTCTTTTTCAAGATAAGTATTCTTGTGTGTTTAATCTCAGCAATGTATTTAATTGATAATTTATCGTGAACATGATGAACGCTGCTTGTTTTATGAATTATGAACATGATGGATGCTTGAATAAAATGTATTTGCTTTCGATGTAGATTGCATGCATTATGCTTCTGTGTATGTTTTTATTTCCAATGCAATTTTTTGTTTGTCTATGGAACTCGTTTCCCTCGCTTAAATGATAGTAGCAATGCTGTAGTCATGTCCTCTCGGACAGGAGGGGATGTGACATGCTTACTTAGAAAGTAAGCATGTACTTGAAGAAGCGAATGAAGGCGAGAACAATCGGGTTGTTGCAAAATTGAACACCCTTTAAAAGCAAAAGGAGCAAGGTACATTAGCGACCTTGGATGGTTTGAAGCACCAAGATGCTTGTGAAAGAAAGACAAGTGATTTGTTCAAAGGATCCAACAAAGGAGCCAAGAGGTAAGCCAAGAAAAGGTTGCAACGAACAAAGATAGAGGGGACATATTTGGAAGGTTCACATGACTGGTGCAAGATTGCGGCAGTTACGTTCGGAATCACCGAGTCCGAACTAATTCCGGCTCGGTTGGGAGAGCTTGGGTGCAGTGACGCAGCGGTAGAAGCGACACTAAGGTACTTGTGCACAAAAGGGTTCTAGGACGCTGGAGGTGGTGGCCAATGGCACCACCTGCCACTTTGCACAGTATGAGATAACAACAAGCTGGCTCACTATCTGTGGTGACGACGGTGTGGCCATAGGAGCCTTGACAAGGTGACCTTAAAAATGAAGAATCGCCAAAGAAGAACATATAAAGAGGACTTGGTAAAAACACAGATGACTTGAGGACGTCGAAACACACTAAGGAAAGATAGTTTTTGAATGAGGAAGTTCGTCTTATGAGAGAGGCACGTTGGACTAGCTACCCAACTAAGCATGCTCATGAGGTGTACAACGGATCGAGTTAGGAAGAAACACATGAAGTATCGAATGTAGAGTAGGTGGGATGAGGCACAAACTGCAAGGGGGCTTCTATGGAGGCTCAAACAATTGCGACATTGGTTGCAGATCGTCTAGAAGCATGGGACATCGATGGTCTCAAGTAATGGTTGCAACATGTTTACCTGGGAATGGTTGCAACATGTTTAAGGTTGCCTCCCTTGAGGACAAAGGTTACTTTGGAACGTTGTTGGGACGACAACAAACTCGGGTGGAGGAGGGTGTCACAGCCTTGGGCCAAGTGCACTCACAAACACCCAAAGGAGCCAAACGCTCTTGCCCAAGACGCTGGCTTGGGTGCCTGTCAAGGCAAGAGCATGCTTGTCGGTTAACAAAAGGGTTGGCAAAGAGGAACCTTGCCCAAAGTGATGAAACGACAAACACAAATAAAGTGGGGCGTGTGGACCATAGTTGAGCACGCTCCCACACTTTAGGTCCACTCCTAACCGAATGGGGAGAGTGGCATCTTGGTGAGGTCACGTGGAATAGAGCGTCAGGAGCTCTAGGAACACAGGAGGACCATCGGGTGCACTTAGCGTTGGGAGTTAGAGAGCACTTGACCAAGCGCTTGCACACTCCACGGAAGATGCGCCCAAATGATGCGCTAAGTGGACACACAACAGACTCTAGCGCTTGGACAAGAACTTGGCGGATGGCTTGGTGGGCGACGTCAACAACTTGGGTGGTAAGCAACCTTAAAGAAGAGAACGCTTACTTGGAGCACACGTTAAGAGGAGGGGCGTGTGACCACTCTTGGGTCACATCCGCTTGATATAAAAACACTTCAAAGTGTTTGCTCAAAGAGGAAGGAAGGAAGACGCTTGGAGGGAGAGCACACTCTAGAGGGGCATCCGAGTGCAACAAAGACACTAAGTGAAGTTCGCTCACAACACAACTAGGGTTTGTGGAGGCGTGTGGGCTTGGTGAGCCTGTGCTCATAACGAGCGCTTCTAGAGGAGCATTGCGACAGTTGCAACAAAGGTTTGCTACAGTCAACGACAAGGCAAGTTGGGCGTCCACAGAGGGGACAATTTTTTCTTTCTTGTAATTGGCTAAGGGTGTGTTTACTAGTTGTGCGCACGCTGAAGCTTTGCCGGTTTTGGCAACTCCATGTTGTAATACTTGGTTTTTATAAAAGGTTACAGGGGTGCGCTAGTTGGGCCTCCTCGCCCCTACATTTGTGTTTGGTTCTTATTATGGTGCACCTATGAAATTTAACTGTGGATGCAGACTTAAGTGTGCTAATAAGTTAAAAGTGTTAAACAAGGCAAGTGTTAGGACAAGGCTTCCGTTGGTTTAGGCGTAATATGTCCGTGGGTGCTTGATCGGCCAAGCCATCAAGACATCTCCCGGGCAATGCCATACATCCTGTCTAGTCGTAGAAGTGCTTCTAGAGTAAACCCTAGCTGCCATCCTGAGACCTGCATCTCTTTGCTTGCGATGTTAGTATCAAATGTTTTTATATTTTATACAACACATTTGAGGGCAAATTAAGGTCTTCTAGCATCCTATTTGCATAGTGCGAAATCCATAATTAAATTATTAGGTGTAGATCTGCATCATAGCTTTATTGTTTGTATTTATTTCACAAAGATTTCAGGTCTGATTTTTATATAACAAGAAGTACATTTCAGAGTTTGGAAGAATATTTGGCCTCCCAAGTATATATTTTGTTTTCCGATTGGTTTTCATCTTGAATTTACCAAGCACTAACCCAAAGTGTAGAGGCATTTTGGGAGGTGACATTGGCACCTTCTCTAATTACCTATCAACTCTTATAGCTTCAAGTGTTAACGCATGGAGAGTCTATTTGGAACTTGATGGTTTTGAATATTAATGGGGCCCAAGGATTTGAGCACCTTCTCTAATTACCTATCAACTCTTATAGCTTCAAGTGTTAACGCATTGAGAGTCTATTTGGAACTTGATGGTTTTGAATATTAACGGGGCCCAAGGATTTGCGCAAGAAGCTTAGGAGCATCTATATTTGACTAAGCATTGATCATAGATTATCTGTTGCTTGAAAAATAAACTTCTAGGAAGGCATCCAAGGTTCTAATTATGAAGGTTTCAAGATGGTTTCAAGATGGTAGATCCTATTGATTTCCTAGAGTCGTGGGCTTGAGTGAGTGAATGAGGGAGGGGTGTCCAACTTCATTTGTTGTATTGATGTACCAATCTATGATTCTACTTCAGTGGGTTTCCTGTTTGCATTGGGTGATGTTGCCCTATGTGCTGTTTGCTGCTTACGATGGAAGCTGGTGGTTAGTAAGATGAATTTTGGACATATTGCATGCCTTGTAAATATGAATCCTGGTAGTATGGATGCCTTCCCGACTAAGCTAAGAGATGAAGTAGTATAATGTATTTTTACTTTTTATTTTTATGAGGGAGATGAGCCCTCCATACCGCTCAACAATCTTGGTTAATTGTGCCAGGGCCAGCCTTAATGTTGGATAAGACATAATCAACGGGGGTACAGTCACTACCACAGTCGTATGAGGACTCTCTTTCGTCAATTCGACAGGGATTTGAATCCGGACTTCTGTCACAACAACCATCAGAGCCCACTGTTTGCTCCTACCCAACATCATTTCTCCAGGATAAATACAATAAACATTACACATGATGAATACAATACAAATCACATTTGGTATATAGAAGTTTTAGGAACCAAATTTCTCTAGGATGAATATAACAAAATTAAAATTTGACATATAGGAGTTTTTATGAACTGGATGAAATTTGGGTATACGAAACTTGTTTAGATACTTCTTTCTATACATAATGTATAATGTTTTATCATAGAATACATTTTGAAGGGAAATAGTTTGTTTTATAATTTTGAAGAGAATTATAGTACATTAACTTATTAATGTAAAAACTTTTTTCCTAAAGGGAATAGGTTCTGGTTAGAATGCAAACTTGGTTAAAATGCAAACTTGTAGGCCACTTAACCATTCACCGATTAATATGTGGAGTCAATTCTTATTAGTATGAAGTTTGAATTGAATATTGACCTTGATAAATTCAAATATGCAATCAATCACCCTTGAATGCGAGTAGATAAAATAGGTCAAATTCTAAATAAACATGATTTAAGACATATAGTTGTAGCCTCCCATATCGAGAAAACAACTGCATGTATTAAAATACAGAAAATAGTATACAAAAATACTGCAACAGGGAGCCTCCCATATCGAGAAAACAACTCCCTGTATAGTCATTTGGGGCCTCTCTAGAGGAGAAAACAAGCCTTCATCATATTGTCAATATCAAAATCATAGAATTGTTTGTAAAGAGACAAAATAATAAGCTTAGGCTATCATAAGTTTACCATCTACATAAACAAAAAACACATGGCATCCTTGAAACATAAAACGTTTGGCATCCATGAAACAAAAAAGAAGAAGAAATAAATGGAAAGAAGCTACTTGATAGCTGGCGCTTGTACCCAGTCGCAAAGTGGAAGCTCTGGGTTCCTCTTTGGCTTTTGCTTTGAGTTTGTGGCTCAACGTAGAGTGACATGTGCTAGGGTCTTCGCCATCCTCGTCCTTTTGCAGTCTGCATCTCCTGTCATGCCCAAGTTCTTCTTTAATCTTGGTGGTCTGCTTAGGACAACCGCTTTGCCTCTTTGCTCGTTGTTCTGCTCAAAGATTCCCATAACAATCCCATCCTCTGTAACAATCATGATCAGGGGTGAAGGAAGGCGAAAGGTGAGGGCCACCTCTGCACACCAGTCCAAGTTTTTTTGGACCTTATCCCGAAGCTCAAACAGTTGCAGTTGGCGTTCTTCCTTCGCTTCACTGAGGTCATTCCTCAGGAAGAGGAGAGCATTAGTTAGTCTGGCAAGCTGCGCTGGGAGGCTTGTCTCCGCTTCCCCATAGCTGCAGCTCTACCAACTCGCCTTCCTCTTCTTCTCTAGTGCACCATGTTTTTCTTAGAGATCCCCACACTGGTTTCGCGGTTGATAATTTTCCACCGTGAACGTAACGTGAAATGTCTTGCACCTCCAAGGAGGCCCCACATAAAAAATAATGTTGCTCTAGGTAAGTTCCATCATTGTATGCAGAGATCACAATCGAGGAGTTAATGACACTTGTGCGACCTTGTCGCATCCCACATTGGCTTCACAACCTTCTTTAATGCAGGGGTTGGGTGGCAGCTGTGCGGTCTTCCTCTCACTTGCATTTGCTTGCCACCTATGCCCACCCATCTCGTCACGCATTAAACCCTCCCCATTGTTGGTTGACATTCCATTCGAGGACGCCCATTCATCTCGTGCTATAGCTAGGTAGGCAAGAAGTATGGAAGGATGTATTGGTTCTAGAAGGCCATAAGTAAAAAAGACCATCCTCCAAATTGATTCCCTCATTAGAAATGAAGTCAACAACTTTATTGGCGGATCGACGCACATGAGAAGGGATTGCCATAACAGATGAGTCATGTTGACCAACTTTATCAGGTGTTCCAAGTGCCAACTGGAGGAGAGCCTTTATCAAGATTTGCCATTTAGGATATGCTTTAGCATTTTAATCATGATTTTTAAATCTTCTTCTATGATGAGTTTGGTGCAAAGATGAGTGTGGGCAATCTGAAGGTCTATGAGCATAGCCCAAAGTTTTGCCGCCTTGTTGGAATCGATACCCAGCGCTCCTTTGTAGGTGCCCATAATTCTTCCTACATGATTATTGAAGACTCCCCCATAACCTGCATTGCCTGGGTTCCCCTTGGAAGCTCCATCAAAATTTAGTTTGATAAAACCAAAATCAGGAGCTTCCCAAGAGGAGGAGTTGGAAGGGATCAAAGAGGGACGCTTGGGAACCTTGTAGGTTGGAGTATTTGTGATCCACTGCTGCAGTAAAATTATTTCTACATCTCCCCCATAGGAAGGATAATCACGAATTCTACAATGTGATTTTTTATTAGATCCCAAACCTTTTGCATGGGTAGAGTGGCATTCTTGAAGATCCTTCTGTTTCTTTCTTTCCATATTTCTCACATGATGAAACATGGTAAAAGTTGCTATATCTTATTTATAATTGGGTTTTTGAAAGCATTGGGTCTCCAAATTCTCAGAGTATTGATGACTTTGTTCCTTTGTCAGTCCATTTGTTTCATTTGGCTTGCCATCTGATCCCAAATTTGAGAGCTTGAAAGGTGCACTCATCGAAAAGGTGATTGATAGTTTCGTAGCTTTGTGCACAAAGATGGCATCGGGAGAGCTCGTTAAAACCCCTTTTCAGTAAGTTGTCCCAAGTTAACATGCATCCCCTTTCAACAATCTAGAGGAACGAGCTAATTTCGGGCTAGTAACCATTGTACCAAATTCTTTCCCATAACACATCTTTGACGAGGAGAGATGTTTCAGATTTGATGTAGTATGCTTCTTTTACAGAGAAGTTGCCAGAGTTTGAGTAGCCCTAGAGGAGGATGTCAGGTCCTTGTTTGATTTTTACCTTGCATTTGCTTATCTTGTCAATCCACGGTTGTGGGTTAATGTGAGCAGTAAGGTTGAGTTCCTCCTTGGTCGTCTTCCACGATCTCCATTGGTTGCCTTCCATTGTCTCTCGCCAATAGCTTTGGAATGTGTGGATATGGGAATCATCCATATTCTTTGTAATTTTTGTTAGCTCTTCTTTATTTTGTAGCTTAGATAATTGTTGCCATGAGTCAGTCCATATTTTTGCGGAAGAGCCATCACATATTTCCTAGAAACAATGTTCATTTACGAGGGTGTGGTGTTACCAAGGCGCATTCCATATAAGAGAGCCCTGTTTTTGGTCATTCATTTTGACTAGATCTTTTTCCTCCACACCATCAACATATTTGGATCTCTAGAATTGAGCCAAGCTATATGTAGGTCACTTGATCCATCTCCACCAGGTTTTTGCATCGAGGACTTGGTTCATTATTTTTGGATCCCTCAAGCCTAGTCCACCAACGTTTTTGGGCTTGTAGAGAACCTCCCATTTGATGAGAGCCCATTTTTTCCCTCTTGCTCTAGACCAAAGGAAGTTTCTTTGTATGTTGTGGATTTTCTTGAGCACCCCTTTCAGAGCCGCTAGAGAAGAAAAGAGGTTAAGGGGGATGGCTTGCAAAACAAATTTGAGGAGGATGTTTCGGCTAGGAAGGTTGAGTGCGTGGTAAGTCCAGGAGGAGAGGCGTTTTTCCAAGGAAGAGAGGAGATCTTCTCGAGATCTGTTTCGAAGGGCATTATCAATTAAAGGCACACCCATATACTTGGAGGGGAGGATGCTTCTGGTAAAGCCAAGGAGCCTTGTTATGTGTCTTTGAATGGCTAGAGGAGTATTGAAGAAAAAAATATGGGATTTCGCTTGGTTAATTGAGGTGTCCGATGCTTCACAAAAATCCTTTAGAATGATGCACATGGCCTCCTAGACACAAGGGCTACCCATCAGAAGGATGTCATCAACGAATTCACTGTGAGAAGGTGGGGGATTCAAGCCATGCAAGGGAATTCCAATATGGGAATTGTTAGCAAGGGAAACCTTAATTCTTTTGCTTAGCCTTCCGCCATGAGAATAAAGAGAAAGGGGGAGAGAGGGTCCCCTTGTCTTATTCCTCTAGAGGGGGAAAGTAGCAGTTGGGGAATCGTTCAACAAAATAGAGAAGGCGGAGGATGTTAGATTAATAATCCAATTGATCCATCCTTCGTCAAAGCCAAAAGCTTTTAAGACTTCATTGATGCACTGCCAACTTAATTTATCAAAATCTTTAGAGAGATCAAATTTGATGAGCATACCTAGCTTAGATATGGTTTTGAGAGCACAAATTACCTCATGAGGCAAGATAACCATTAGAGCAAATTTGGGGTCTAAAATGAGCCTTATAAGAAAACGAGTCAACATAATTTCTTGATGAGTTGGAATTAAACCAGCGTAGATCCAAATCCTGGGCTCTATCAAGCGCCGAGATGGATCAAATCTCTAACCTCTTCTTAGGTATCCATTGATTTGATTCAAACCAAAAGACACATCTTTTTATTTAAGGTCCACATATAGTTTTATTATTATTAATATTTAATATTATTTATGGCCGACATATAATATTTTTTATTTTGTTATGAACAAACATTGCATCATTTCCCCACACATAGTTTCACAAAGTCTTAAAACCATTTGCAAGGTCCTCCTAAACCATGTACAATAAAACCATGGGTTGTTTCGGAGGCCTTGTACATGGTTTAAAAACCATGTGCAAAGCCTCCTAAACCATGTACAATAAAACCATGGGTTGTTTAGAATGCCTTGCACATAAACCATGTGCAAGGCCAACATTTTTTTGGGATAATTCAATTTTGTGTTTTTTTACCCACATATTTTTTTTACGGATAATTAAATTTTTACTTTTTTATTGTTTTGTTAGGTAGGAAGATTACCACATCTCCCCCATATTAGATTGTTTTTGTGGCTGACATTTATTTAGGCCTATTAGAAAATTTATTTTTTATTAATAAAAATAAAGTTACGAAAGTGATATTATTTTTTATTTTGTGTTACAAAATCTCTCCCATAATATTCACTATCACTATTATTTTTGGCCGACATGTTAGATACCTTACATCACGTCACAAGATCTTTCCCATAATATTCACTTTCATTATTATTTTTTGCCGACATGTTAGTAACTTCACATCACATTACAAGATGTGCCCCATACTGGGCTGTAGAGCGCCTCTCGACGCAAAAACTAATAGAATTTCAATAAAATGAGTCAACCATAATGGTTGACTTGACATATTTATCATAAAAAAATATATTTTTGTTTGTATTTTCAACATATGCAGACTTTAATTCTGCATTCAAGCATTGCTCCTGCTTGAAATAATTTGAGTAAAAAAACAAAAAGATATGCTCAAAATAAAAATTATTTTCTTCCTCCAAAATTAATAAATATTATTTTATTATTTTAACTACTCAAAATAAAAATTATTTTCTTCCTCCAAAATTAATAAATATTATTTTATTATTTTAACTATCATTTTATTATTTTCCTTAGGAAACCCATTTTAAATTTCAAATTTCCTCTAATAACTATCCATGATTTGTCTTCCTTCAACTTACCCTGTTTTGATTTGTCTTCCTTCAACTTACCCTGTTTGCTCTAGATAAAGAAGGTTTGGGAGGAGACGCTTCAGACGAAGGGCAATGACGTTCGTGATGATCTTATAAATGACATTATAGAGAGTGATTGGTCTGAAATTACTAGGATCAGTAGCCTTTTCCATTTTTGGGATTAAAGATAAGAAGGTAGCATTGAGCCTAGTTAAGACATCCCGAGAGGCCCTCGGGTCTTCTACTAACTGCCAGACTTCTTCCCTGACAAGAGACCAGCAGTGGTGAAAGAAATTCGCCGTGAAGCCATCCGTTGTAGGAGATTTACCGACAGCCATGTCTTTCATAGCTTGATCGACTTCCTCTTGAGAGATTGGCCTCATGAGAACATCATTCTGCTCCCTGGCGACTAGCTTTGGTACATCTTGCATTATTTTTCTAATGCCCTCTCCCCTGTGAGAAATCGGCTCTGTCATCATGTCCCTTTAGAAGTTGAGAAGTTATTCTTCAATTTCCTAGCGTGACTTTACAGGACCACCCTGCGCATTCCTTAGCACATTGATTCTATTGGAATGCCTTCTTTGGATAGTAGATCGATGGAAAAATTTGGTATTTCGTTCTCCTTCCTTGAGCCACCGAATTCTAGATTTTTGCTTCCAAAGAACTTCCTCTTACCCCTCGCGTTCCGCTATTTGTTGACTAACAAGACGCTCTTTTCCCACAAGTTCAGGGGTACGGCCAAATTATGTCCTGGTGAATCTGCTTCATTTGATTGTCCAGATCCCTTCGAGCTTGAAAGATGTTTCGAAAGTCGGTGCAGTTCTAGTGCTCGAGTTTGTTCCTGATATTTTTGAGCCTTTGCTGGAAAGGATAAATGAGAGAGCCCCTATTTATAACAGATTATTTCCACCACTGCTGGTGATTTTCCTGGAAGACTTTATTGGTGAGCCAAATTTTTTCAAACCGAAAGTTTAAAAAAAAAAATGTGGTTTCAGTGTCCATAGTTAGGCTGATGGACCAATGGTCAGAGCTTGTGAGGGGAAGATCTAAGTTTCAAGCACAACTCCAGACATGAAAAGGAGATCACATATTAGAAATCTGTGAAGTCTACAAGCAATATGACTGGAACCTGAGTGCCTGTTGCTCCAAGTGGTGAACCCGTTAATGGGTACCAAGTCCACAAGCTTCAAATCAACAATAAGATTGGAAAGGGCTTCACTATCTTGTTCTAATCGTAGTATACCTCCTTTTTTAATAGAGAAGTAATAATGTTAAAGTCTCCTCCTAAGATCCAATTTCCCTGGTTCAGAAGGTTTTTAAAATGACTAATGTCTTGCAAAAAAGCTAACTTTTCATTGAGGGCTTGAGGCCCATAAACATTGGTAAGAGTACCGCTGATATCCTTCTCTGAAGTTTGGAATTTTATGGATATCGTCCAGTGAGTTGAAAAAGCATAAGTCATTTCAATGGTACTGGGGTTCTAGAGAATGGCTAGTCCCCCATCACGTCCCTTGGCATCGATGGCCGCGCTTTCGCTATTTCTCTAGCACCAAGGAAGTATCTTGCGAGATTCATCCTCGGAACATTTAGTCTCTTGTAGGAGGAGAATGTTCAGATTTTATTCTTTGATAAACTTTCGTAGGTCTCGTTGTTTGCACCTACTATTTATACCTCCAATATTCCACGACTGTATCTTCATTGGAGTAACCTTTTGGAGGGAATGGAAGAGTAAGTGCTTGTTAGCACTTCCATTTGTCCAGAGTTGACCATGATATGCCCAAATTCCTCTAGGAGCTGCTTAGTGGGTTTTCTTACATTTTTCTGTCCGACTTGCTGGGTTTCTTGATGGTTTTGGTAGATGCACTTCCATTTGTCCAGAGTTGACCATGATATGCCCAAATTCCTCTAGGAGCTGCTTAGTGGGTTTTCTTACATTTTTCTGTCCGACTTGCTGGGTTTCTTGATGGTTTTGGTAGATCCTTGAGCTATTCACAGATTGAGCTTGGATCTTGCCGTCTCTCGTGCCCGTGAGTTGAGAAAAACTTTGTCGACTTTTGATAACTAATCTAGGGGTACTGCAGAGTAATCTCTTTTCCTACATGCTTCCATGATGTTTTCCAAGTTAATCCCCATCGGATTGTCTCATCGTATTCTGATTCTAGGTCTATTCCTTCATTCATAGTGGTATCTTCTTGAGGATTATCTAGCTTATTTTGATGCAGTTCGCTTTCTGTAGTAGTTTCTGGTAAGTTCTCCTGCTCAGGAAGATTAGGAAGATTTTCCGTACCGTCTTGTTCTCTGACTTTCAGCGGGTCCTCTTCGTGTTGCCCCCTGATTTCCTGTACATTTATGTACTCTGTTTCTTGTGGAAGATCCTCAATTTTTTTTTGGTGGCAAACCCTTTTCCTCCATTGCCTCCACCTCTTCTATGCGCTGCTCGCTTATGATTATGCACTGGAATGAAGTTATCTTATCTTTGCTTCATTGGTTTGGGGCCTTGGGATATTATTCAGAGGGAAGTCCCTGTACAGATGTCCATGAATATGGCATTTTTGACATGTGAATGGAATGTGTTTATAGTCTATGGTTTGAATCCATTCCTCAGCATGCCTTGAAAGGCGGATTTCCCTTGGCAGGGCCTTAGAAATATCCAGTTAACACACATCCTGGCATAAAAGGTATAGCTACCTACTTTTGTGGCTTGAACAATTTTAACAAACTTACCCAAAGTATTGCCAATGCCCTCCAATGTTTCTGGCAACCAAAACTGGTAGCGAGTATAGTCGGATTCAAACTGGGGCATCGGTGAAGTCTTCCTTGTCTGGATAAACTTTTCCGCCCATTCTTTGAGAAATAAACCTGCTGAGTTGTAAAAATAGGTGAAGTCTTCCTTGTATGGGATAAACTTTTCCGCCCATTCCTTGAAATATGGGCCATTCTCGAAGATTCTGTTGCGGTCCTCCAAGGTATTGAATGTTGAATGTTGCCGTGTAAAAAACTTTTGATCCTAGGCATAGATCATAGTGGCCCTTTGGCTTCCACCATGAATCAATCCAATGCATATGTATCAAATCTCGTTCAGAGGGCTAGATCCCCATGAATTTACCAATTAAAGACTGATCCTTCATGTAGATCATAGTGGCTCTTTGGCTTCCACCATGAATCAATCCAATGCATATGCATCAAATCTCGTTCAGAGGGCTAGATCCCCATGAATTTACCAATTAAAGAGTGATCCTTCATGTATTGTTTGTATTCCTCATGGCGATCTGAACAAACCTCAAATCACGACATTTCAACTGTTTGGGGAATGCACTTACCCGGTTCCCAAACTCAAGCCACCGTTGGATGCAAGGTGGAGGCAACGTTGTCCCCTTCTTTGCCCTTCCCCTTGTCCAAAGTTGTTTATGTTGTTGGCGGGTTGAAGTCCTTTGTTGTTGGCTTCCATTGATGTTTATTATCTGTACTGTGCTCTGTCGTTCTGTTGTTGATTACCTTACTGAATGGAAGGGGAGAAGGAGGTCCTACCCCGGGAGATAGAGTTGGAGAGAGGGTCGATACAGGGAAGAAAAGCACTAGGTGCAAAAACCTCAAACCCGAGATTTCCAAACCCTAAATTTCATTCAGTTCGCTTCCCCTGGTCCCCGAAGGAGATCATAGATGATAGCATTCTCTTGCAGAAGATGTTGAGGCTAATTTGACTTATTATAATGAATAAAATGAAGTAACATGGAAATGTTTAAAGGATAAGGAAGATATCTCAAACATTCCAAGAGTAATACCTAATCTTTTTATTTATTTTTTTAAATATATCTTAATATTATGTATTTAAAATATGCCAATATTATGAATATGCCTATTTTCATAGCTGTTTATCCATGTAGCCTTCAAGCATAATATACTTTGCAAGTATACTTCATGTTTTCTAAGTATGATATGGTAACGTCACCATGATATATATCCATAAAATTAACTCAAGGTTGATGGTGGTTTGGAATCATGGGGATATGCCATGACATTTGAGAAAATGGGGTTTAAAGGATTTTATAAAGTTTTATTTTTATCAACACGGCGATTTCAATTATGATTGGGATGTTATCTATATTTTTTGAACTTACGAGTTTTTCATCATGATTACCTTATTTTTGTTATCAAAATTTTATTATTGGAATCGGTTTTTGTGTGCATATGAGATTGGGAAGGATCATTTCCACTAACATGCATTTTATACTAATAAGATTGTTTTTTCATGAATCTTCATTGTAATATGTTATAGTGAAGTGATTTCATTGACTTACATTAACTTAATAAGGTTTTATAATTAAAAAAAACTATATATTAGATGCAAATTCTCATTATGTGTTGGATTTGACAATGGATTACTCAAGAGAATGCAAGTAGTAGCCATGAGAGGATACTCCAAGGGTGGTTTTTCATGAATCTTCATTGTAATATGCTATAGTGATTTCATAATTTAATAAGGTTTTATAATTCTTTTTGCCCAAAACTATATATTTGATGTGAATTCTCATGATGTGTTGAATTTGACAATGGATTATTCAAGAGAATGTAAGTAGTAACTATGAGGGGATACTCAAATGTTGGGTAAGTGTTAGTAGAGGATTCTAAGTAAATCTTCATCATTTAAACTGCTAGGATAATGTGACACCATTTTGAATTTTGAATAAAGTGTCGAGAGAGTCTTGTTAGATAGACATTTGTTCTCATCACCTAAAAATGTAAATGAAGATCAATATGCACAATAAATGCTTACAATTCTCCTACTCAAGCATTCTACATGTCCATACTTTCATATGGACAAGATTTTTTACTTGTTATATATTTCACTGTCAATATATGTTGTTATGCATGAATAGTGAGTTGTAATGGAAATTAAAAGGAAATAATATTATATGCATCTAAATTATTCCAATTAAGTTGAATACATACTTTTCACCAAGTAGGTAGCTCTTCGAGAATGAGGCAGTATGTCACAAAATAGTATAGAAGTAATGTTTAAACATTAAGAGGTTATCATAGCAATGTTATTGGTGTTAGTTTTCTTAGTGACAAGAGGTTAATATTAAATTTTATATAGTGTATACTTTTAGAACTTAGCTTTTATGACTTCACAATTATTTTTGCGTCAAGATGCACATTCTACATCTCAATAGGGGGAGATGTGTAACTCCTTCTGTGCGCATCATAGAGATGACACATGTCATTTAAAAAAAATATTATAAAAAATAACATGTCGGTTCAAATTAGATTTAAAACATTTTTCCAGAATAAAAATAGTTGTTCTTTGTTATTCAAATTGAATCGAAGGTAATTGGTTACATCAGCATGATATTGGGATATCATTTCAGTACAAAGTCAAAGATTGAACATATGCTAACAAAGAGTTGTTCATACAATTCCATATGAGTCACCATAGAGATATGTAGGGTCATAGGTGTCACCATCCAAACTGCCAGCTCATGAGAAAGGAACTATCCAAGAATAATGTCCATAGAGAAGACAAAGAGAGCCCATATCATTTTATCCAAGGAAGTGCTTGAGGAAGAGTACTAATATCAAACACTCAGAGGAGAACAATGTCTACCATAGGTATCCAAAAGATACTCCATACATACTCAAGAATCCATACTCAAAGAAACCAAAATGGTTTGTGGAGTAGGGTATACAAGCTCAACTTTTTTTAAAAGAGCTGAAGCTTATCTTCCCCAATAACTAATCCTTCATAGTATTCTGTGAAGGATAGCAGGCCAATGGCCATGGGGAGTGCTTCATTGGATAAAATGTCTGCCCTCTCGTTGTATTCCCTGTAAACATGTTGGAAGTCTAAAGAGGAAAAATGAGCTATGAGTCTTTTGATGTTTTCACACCAGGCTTTCAGATCAAGTGCTAAGAGTGTTGCTCTGTCATTTTCCCAGTTGATAATGGCAGATGAGTCTCCAAAAACATGAAGTGTTGAGATTCTAGTTTCTTTTGAAAATTACAGCAATGTCCAGAGGGCCAATAGTTGAGCTCTTATGTTAGTGCTTGATGTAGAAAAATTGTGTTTGACTGATCAACAAATATATACCAGCACCTCCTCTCTGATTTGCAGCAACAACATAAAAAAAACCTGTTGGATATGAAAAAATAGGTGCATTACCTATGTTCCCGATCCTAGTTTCTCTATTATGTATCACAGGATAGGAAATGACTTGATCCATAATTTTAAAACAGAGAGAGCTCAGATTTGGTCTTTTATCTTCAAATATGTATAAATTCTGGGAGATCCATAGGTTCTAGATGTAAAATAAGGGGAGATAGAGAAGTTCATTATCTATTTTGAACCAGTCTTAAATATTTTCCAATAATGTAAGACGATTCCAGATCAAGGAACAACTATATTTCTTGTGCAAGACACTGATAATATCGCGTACAAAAGAGCACTCAACAAAAAGGTGGTTGACAGATTCTTCAAAATTTCTGCAGAGGCAACATATGTTGGGCCCAATCCAACATTTTTAAAAAAATTGTCCCATGTATTGATTCGGTTTTCAATACAGATCCAAACAAAACACTTTATTTTTATAGGCACATTGCAATACCAAAGCCAAGAGTGAGATTTCACCTCAGAGAGAGGTAAGGAGGATGAGGCTATGAGATCATACGCCAAACTGGCTGAGACCATACCTGTCATCTTATTATGCATCCAGAGAAGAGTGTCCTCGGTTGTATTTAATATGATGCCACCATGAGATAATCCTTTTATATATTATGTCCATTGCTCTTCCCATACACCTCCAAGATTCAAATTGGCAGCAGTATACCAATATTCTTGATAGTTTGGCCCATAATCCAAATTCTGAGCTTGAAAGAGATGTGTGATTCCATAATCACAAAGATAGTCCTGAGACCTTCAGAGAGCATAAAGGGAGAGTTCAATATTGCTATAGGGTCAATCCCCAGCCTTATGTGCATGCCATTTCCTACCTTCCATCATAGTTGGCTTGTAATCCAGGAGAGAGATCTAATAAATCCTTTCCAAAAGAAAGATGTACCATGTACAGGAAAATGTTGAGTGCGGATCCAATCATCTACAGAGCGATTTTTAAGGTATTTATGTGCAATAATTTGACTCCATGTACCTCTGCCATTTAATACCATCCACAAACTTTTAAGACTGAGTGACATCCCAAACCATTCAAGGTTTTTTATATTCCATCCACCATATTCATAAGGAGTGGAGATGGTGTGCCAATCCACTAAGTGCATCCTCTGTTTACCATTAGCGCTTCCCCAAAGAAAGGTAAAAATGCAGCGCCTAAGACCATTCAGGATGGATTTGGGGATACGAGCAAGAGCAAACCAATAAACAACTAATCCAAAGAGGAAAGATCTGATGAGAACCAGTCTTCCACCAAGAGATAACAATCTGTAGGCCTAGTTGAAAATTCTTTTTTCAAACATGGTGATTATCCATTTCCAGTCATTTGTGTGGTACCCAAGTGGCTTGAGGCGATATCCCAGATATTTGAAGCTAGTAGTCAGTGGATCCATTTTGAATGGAAGAATAGAGGCAATGTGTTCCCTTGTATCCACGTCTACATCATTGTACAAGAAAGATGAATTTTCTAGACTAATGGACATACCAGTAGCTGAACAGATTATATCAAGAGCCTCTTTATAAGCTTGCCATTCATCCATAAAACCCATCCCAAACAATATAACATCATCAACAAAAAACATGTGTGTAATCGATATGCTGGATGAAATTTGTATCCCTTTGATCTTGCCTTTCTTCTGAGCATCCATGATAATAAGGCTAAGGATTTCAATGACCATAATGAAAAGGAGAGGGGAAAGAGGACAACCATGTCGTATACCTCGATAAGATGGGAAGAATTTTGAGGGTGTTCCATTAACCAAAACTGCAAAGTTTGAAGAGCAAACACATCCCATGATCTAGTTTACCCCATCAACATGAATACCAATCTGAATTAGAACACGCCTTAAGAAAGTCTAGTTGACATGGTCAAATGCTTTAACAAGGTCTAACTTTAGTATCATAACCTTCATATTTAAAACATTTAAAACCACATATATTACAAACTACACAAACGCTTCCTCAACATTTACACTCTGAAAAGGGGTTTACACCTCGAGAGATTTGATCCCTCTTGGCGCTTGGTAGATCCCCTTTAAAATGGATCTATGCTGGTATAATTTTGTGTGCAAAATGAAAAATTAGAGACCTTAAAAACTAGAAAATATTCATAATCCAAAATTAATTGATGAGAAATGATGAATGTTTTAGTGAGGGAAATTATATATTAAAGAAATAATTTTTTGAAAGCATTATTTCGAAATCCATTTGATGAGAAATGATGAATGTTTTAGTGAGGGAAATAATATATATATATATTTTGAAACCACTAAGAATAATTTGTATTCATTGAAGAACTGTATATCTCTATTTATAAAAGAGCTCAAAAATTAAAAGTTCACTTAGAAGTATTGACTTTAGTTAGCTAAGAATTATAAGAGTGTATTAAGAGGAGCATGATGTTCGAAATTCAAATTCAGTAACAATCCATATACATAAGCACTCTACAACTATGTGTTGAGAAAAGCTATGAGTAAAAAAGCTCATTAAGTGGACTTGATTTATAATTGACATCAAACCCATTTAATGAAGAGTGGGGCATACTTTTTTTTGGGAAGAAGATAACACTCAAATTGCCTCCAAAATAGTATACTTTTGTTTTAAATCTTGAATTAGTTATTATAGGGTGGTAATTTGGATATGTGTGACATCCACTAATAGCTAATAGAGTTGCGGACATCTTAGCATCCATATTTGTGACTGTAGTTACATCCACATGGTCTTTGTTGTGAGGTTGTAAACATCCATAATTATGATCATGAGAATATCGTGTGGTGGAGTTAATGAAAACATATAAATGTTTTCAAAGGGTACATGGTTTCCCCTTATAAATATAAACATTAATAGATGTTATCCATCTATGTCTAAATCTATTTGGTTCTTTGATTTCTAAATGAATACTAATACCATGTCTTTAATTTGGTATATTCCCCCAATTTTCTACCTAAGAAAAACTATACATGATTGAATAGCATAATTAAATTGGTTGGAACGGATAGACCAAGCAAGTGGAGCTAGTGGTTGCAAAATAATGCCCCTTGTTTTGACCATGTTTATGAATTTACTTGGAAATGTATAGTTCTCTATGGTTGTAGAGAGAAGCGATAGTTTATCTTTCTCTTTGTCATCTTCTTATAACTCCAATGCAAGATTTGTCATTGAACAAAAATCTTGATTAGGTCTCAAGTTGCTCGGTGCTTGGAATAATGCTTTTTGTAATGATCATTGTTGGAACTCCAATTGGAATGGTTACTATCACCTCTCAAACACTCACCTCTTGAGATAAAGTCCTAAATCTCGAGAGAGACCTTGGAGGAACTAAGAGGAATTGCCAATGTCACCACACAATCTCTTCATACTTTAGTTTAGCCCTTGTTTGACTCAATGGGGGTTTCCCTATAATAAAATTATTAGAGTTTATACAATGAAAACCAAAGTGAAAATGAGAGATGACTTTAGTAAACTAAGTAAAATAAATGAATTAATATAGATGAATGGCCTAGATACTAGTGTCTTATCATTGGGTTAGTCTAGTTAAGTCAAGGTTGAATAATGGATATTGATACTGAATAGTACCATCCATAACAAACCATCCCTTCCCATCCTAAATCACATAAATGAAACTAGAGAGATCACTAAAACATATAAACTCTAATTCTTATGAAGATTATGGATATTATGAACATCATTTATATAGATACATCCAAGAGTAGAGAAGACATGCAATTATAAACCATACTAAATTGATAACAAAATGGAAAAAGGAAGGGAATTACCAATTTCACACTCTATGAATGTGTCCAGGTTTTTCCAACAAGGTAAGAAACTATTATGATCTGCAAGATTTTCACATCCCTTAAAACACTATACTCATCCCCAACTATATCCAATAAGTATTCTATTAGGCGCTAAGGAATTTCTTCCAAATTCAACATACATCAAATGGAGAGAAAACTCCTTTATATAGAGTGAATAATCTTATAATAAAATATAATATTTGCCTAACTAACTCCATGACAACTCAAATAAATAATATAGTAATGGAGTAGTTAATTCTCTCGACGTTTGACAAGTCAAATGATTTCCAATCTCTCTAAGAGAGTTCGTTCCACTAGCAAATATGATACCATAAGCAAGAAAAACCCTCCATGAGAGGGATAACAAATCATTGAAGTAGGATAGTATGCAAATCAACATGATGAAATGTCCTCCACTAGTACACCCTCTAAGATGCTTGCATGCGAGTATAATATGATATTCTTTGACATAGGATAGAGTTCTCCATGTCCACATAGAATAAGTCACACAGTGGTCCCTATGATGCATGAAATACGATAATACAATAACACAAGGTGCACGAACAAGTCTGCAAAGCACTCTCTAAGAAGACTCCTCCATGAACAACTCAAAATAAAATAATATAATTGTAATTCAACAAGGTGAGTGTGTCTCCAATAATTCCAATTGTTGATGAAGAAATAACCCTTTGACTATGAAATAGTGAAGACCTTGATGAATATAACCGCTTTGAATAGTCAACAAGTAATAAAAATAACCTCTTTTTATAAGTGTTCCCTAGATAAATGTGTAAATATGGCTATTTTTTTTGTAACTAGGGGAATCGACAACTGGAGTTGGGCTGGTACTCGCGTGACACGGGGTCCATGGATCCATTCTCGCTACCACTATACCCCTAGGTGACCCACACCCGCCCGCAAGACATGGGACATAGGTAAAACCGGGTGGGATTTGATCTCGTGACCTCCATTTACAACAAGTGACTTTATATCAATCGACACCAATAATCCACACCCGTTCAGGCTCTCTTATGTTAGGAGGACATGGGGGTGGGATTTGATCCACTTATGTGTCCATGGGTCACGAGATCATTTAATAAAATCTCTCTGGGTGGAGCCACACGTTCGACCGCTACCTTAAGGTTCCCCCATGGCTCCAGGTAAAGCCCTCATTGGAATTGAACCTTGCCCACTGGTGAAAAACTCCTCGCTCTTCACCATTGGATCCAACCCCTTTGGGAAAATATGGCTAATTTTAAAAAGCAATAAAAATAAGCCATTTTCACAAGTGTGCTCTAGATAAATGTGTAAACATGGTTAAAACAATATTTTTTTCAAACCATGAGATAAAAAACCATCCACCAATTTGCAAAACCATGAGATGGAATAGAAATAAGGTGCACAGGAAGTTGCGCTAAAAATGTGCAAGAAAGCCTACATGTATGGTTAACTAAGAAGATGAGAAAATACTAAATAGTAAAATATCTCCATGAATGAAATACCATGTGTTGGAAGGCAATACAATGGGCCAATACCATCACAACTTCAAAACATAAACTGCTCTTATTTTCAAAATGCTTTGAAATTTGTGTCAATAAAATGAGCCTTGAAATTTATGTCAATAAAATGAGCACTCCACATAATTCCATGGTTCACATCATAGTACACCCATCAAAGTACTCCACCTAATTCCATGATTCACACCATAATACACTGACTCCAAATGTGAACACAATCCATATGAGCTAGGGGGATATCATATTAAAAATCCGTCTAATGGAGTTTAGAAAACAATGGTATAACACCTTTTAATAAAATCACCACAATAAGGATCAATTATTGACACTCATAAATTAGGGAGACCCTTGGTTAATGGGTTTCCATTTCATGAATTGCACCAAGGGTTACAAATGTATTAATGCTAAACAAAATCCTTCATGAAATTCCAAACATGACAACCATGTCAAAGGAGCGCACACTACACCATCAAGATATCAACCACTAAGAACATGCCAAGTCTTCAATGGGATCATCTCATCAAAAACCTAACTAAATGATATCACCATATCTAACTTGATCACATGTACCCATTTTCTATCAACTGATCCAACAATGTCATCCTACAAGCTTGATCCTTGTGATAAAAATCCCAAGCATTGCGATGACAATCACAAGTGCAATCCCCATACAATATGAATTTTAGCAATTGGTTCCAACTTGGGGACATGTACTCTTCCTAGGATTGCATGAGAACTTTATAATCTCTATCTATACCTTCTAGCACGTGTCACAAGAAAAGAAAAAACATATGGTAGTACATGCTAAGACTAACCCTAAAACACCACATCACAAATTCATGTTAATGTTAGAAAATAAACCTTTAACTTGTAATGCCCAACAAGGTTCATTAAGCCTTGAATAAGTATTATGAATTAATTTGATCACAACTTCTGATTTAACCATTAAAATGCAAAATCTTAGTTTTTTTAGAAGTAAATATTGGTTTTCTTGTTTCCTGCTTCAATATTGTTTAAAGTTCTAATACAAGCTAATATAAGCACAAACTACTCGATTTCTTATGTGTTTAGTAGTCCATTCATTTCAACAATACTAGTACTTCATTAGTGATTCACATATAGTGAAATATAATAAACAATTATGTAACTATATCTTGAGCAATCATGTAACTACACCAACATATAAACAATTTTAAATCACAAGAAGAATACCTCCATATGAGAACAATGAGGAAGTCCAAATTGAAGCAAGCCTCCATCTTCTTTTCGGTCCATTATCTAGAGTGGATTTACACCTCCCTGCCAACTAGGAGCCTCGTCGATATCCTATCTCCAAGAAATCTTTCAGTTTATGGGTCCTCTCTACCTGAGACTCAAATAATAGTAATGCACACCAGTATAGATATGTATTGTATCTCCAATCCAGAGTTTTCAAACTCTTTTCCCAAAACCTTTCCAGCTTCACCCCCACCCCCTCCCACCTCCCCACAAAAAAAACATTTCCACGGGCCTCCTTCCAATATAATAATCTTCCACAATACCATTTCAATTTCTTAAAAAATAACAATTTCAAAGTACATTAAAGATTCATAAACAAGTTGCCAAGTTTTGTTTTTACACATTACTATTGAAATGAATGATAACTCTCAACATAAATATCAATTCAAGCGTATCTATCCCATTTATTACTTTAATACCTCCTCAACACTTATGAAGATGTATCTTATATAATTTAATGAAATATTCATTGACCAGATTGAAATCCATTATTTACAAAATCTGATTTCAATACAATATGATAGATACACACCTTACATCATTCAATGCTTTTATACAGATTACATTATATTATGCATACATCTACTTAGATACATAATATCCTAATTCACTTATATATATATATATATATATATATATATATATGTATCTATATGTATCTAT